>LPNX010369909.1:95890-182094 GCA_001517045.1 Pseudotsuga menziesii | reverse complement strand
AGAAGAACCCCTTGCAGATGTGGAAATTGGTGAAGCCTCTTCACCACCTAAACCTCAAGAAGTAAGTAAAAAGTTTGTTGAACATGCTGATTCTGATTTGTATGATGCAGATGAGTTTATTTCAGACCCAAACAGCCCCAAAATGCCTAAATGGGCAGCCAAGACACTACATGCAGCAGGACAGTTATCTGGGGATCCCAATGACCCAAGGAGGACTAGATCTCAATTTGAGAGTGGTCTGTGCATGAAGGATCCCGAGTTTGCTGAAAGATGTTATTTGATGGTGGATTCTGATCCTAAAACATATGAAGAATCAGCAGGAGATCCAAGATGGCAAGCTGCCATGAATGAGGAGTTCAACTTGCTACAGAAGAGCAACACATGGGAGCTAGTGGATCTTCCTCCAGGGAGAAAACTAGTACAGTGTAAGTGGGTCTATAAGACCAAATTTGCTGCTGATGGTTCACCACTGAAGTACAAGGCTATATTGGTAGGTAAATGCTACTCACAGGTTCATGGCATCGATTACAATGAGACTTTTTCCCCAATGGAAAAGATGGATTCAATCAGGCTAGCTCTAGCCATTGTAGCATCAAGGCAATGGGAGGTACATCACATGGATGTAAAATGTGCCTTTCTGAATGGTGATCTCACTGAGGAGATATATATGCAGCAGCCCCAAGGTTTTTCTACTGACCATTCTCTTGTGTGCAGATTGAGAAAGTCATTGTATGGGCTAAAGCAAGCCCCCAGGGCTTGGTATGCCAAGATAGATAACTTCTTGCTATCTATGAATTTTTTTCGGTGCAAATCAGATTCAAATGTCTATATGAAGGTAATTAATGGTTCATTAATGATCATTGTGTTATATGTTGATGACCTCCTCATTACAGGAAGCTCACAGGCTGAGATTGCTTCCCTAAAAGGAGTTATGAACCAAGCCTTCTCCATGACAGATTTGGGGTTCTTAAGTCAATTTCTGGGGCTTGAGATTGCTCAAACCAAAGCTGGAATCAAGGTGCACCAGTCCAAATATGCCTTGGATCCGCTGATCAAATTCAGAATGCAAGATTGCAAAGCAAGCAAAACTCCTTTCCTTTCAGGAGTGAAGCTGGAGGAAGATGATTCTCCACCGATGGTAAACAACACTTTGTATAGATAGTTGATTGGATGTTTATTGTATTTGACACATACTCGACCTGATCTTTGTTATGCAGTCAGTGTTGCTTCTAAATTCATGGATCATCCCCATGAGATCCATTGGAAAGCATCCAAGAGGATCCTTAGCTTTGTTCAGGGAACAAGGACACATGGGATTTTCTATAAAGCCAATTCTGACCTTGAGTTAATTGGTTTTACTGACAGTGATTGGGAAGGTGATAGCACAGACAGGAAGTCCACTTCAGGTTATGTGTTCATGCTTGCAGAAGGGCCAATCAGCTGGTCAAGCAAGAAACAGAGTGCCATTGCACTCTCTTCTACAGAAGCTGAGTACCGAGGAGTTGTCAATGCAACAACTCAGTGTTTATGGTTGCAGGGTTTACTTGGAGAGTGTGGTTTCGAACCTGAGTACTCAACTACCATCTACTGTGATAACCAGAGTACCATTCGAATCTACAAAGATCCAGTTCAGAAGTAGAGAACTAGACACATTGAGATTCACATGCACTACATCAGAGAGCTTGTGCATGATGGCACCATTCACCTACTCTTATGTTCATCTTCAGAACAAGTAGCTGATATCTTCACCAAAGCATTTTGTGAGAAGACCTTCAGCAATCTAAAATCACTGCTGGGGATTGCTAATCATGCTGTCAAAGCATGAGTAGAGACAAGATTCTACAATTTTGTTTTACAGTCCATGTTTAAGGGAGGATTTTCCCAAGCTGGTTTTGCCTCTTTCCTTGGTTCATATGGACTTGCAGTATGTAAAAGGGTGACTAAGCCTTGTTGCTAGGCCCTATATTTTGATTTATTACTCATAAATTCAGGCTTAAGGGGGGGTGTTAGAATAATCAACCCATAGTATTTACCCACTTAGACATTAATTCATTTATTTTTGTCTTATTTTCCTAGTCCATGAGTCCCACCATGTGCAAGTTGCTATTTGCCTATCCATAGAGGTCAAACTTGCCATCTTTGACTCGTGTAGTGCTTGGGAAAGCCTTAGGAATCAAATCTGCTTTATTCCTAGCGTCCTAGGCTCCTATCTGCTTTTTCTGCTTTATTCCCTGCTTTTTCAGTGTTTTAAGGCACATAGGAAAGCAAGACTAGGTGAGGTGAATCAGCTTTGTTGCCTCTTCCTCCTCCACTCTTTCCTCCATGCAAAAGCATGTATGAGCTGCCATTCCACCACTCATTATCTTTCCCATGCGCCCTTGCCAATTCGTGAGCCTCATGACAGATTTGGGATCAGCTTTTTACACCTATGGGGGATTTGCCTATTTTGGGTAAGCCTGCTTTATGCTAGATTTGGATGCTTCCTTATGCATTCGACCTATTGATGTATTCTATATATTCAGCAACCTATGTTATTACAGGGTTGGCTATTGTACACTGAGTTAATATAATTTTGTGTTACAGCTCCATTTTCAGTCTCCATTGTTGACAATTTTGCATGATCAATTGTAATTTGTTGTGAGTGAAATTAATCTATTGCTGGTCAGAATTTCTATAGTGTTATAGTAGCATGACTTTGTAGTAGCAAAAAGTAAAGTATTGTTCACAGTAAACCTAGTATTTACGGATGTAGAGTGAAAATTTGTTGTAACATGCATCCAATCTTTAGGCTTATGTTAAGTCCAGTAGTTAAACATTGAATAATATTGACATAGGAAGTAGAAGATATGTGTGAAGAATTTTTCAATATTATATGTTTGTAGGAATTATGGATCAAATTAGTATGAGGCCTTGGGAAGAATTACAAAATATCCATCATGGATAAAGCTTCATGTAATGCAAAGATCTAAGCAGAAAGCTCAAAGATGTCGACACTTTTATAGGAGAAGAAAGAATTGGTCTTTAAGGAACTTTTATAGGAGAAGAAAGCATTGAAATTGCAAGTACAACACTTGGAGAAGTTGAATAGTCAACCAGAATTCCTCACTAGTGCCATGGTAACTATGGAAAATTGTATAATATAGTTCACTCAAGTGGGATATTTTGATCTTCATATGTATGAATAGAAAGAGAGCTGCGTGTTTTCTAATTTTGGAAAGACCATAAAAAGAACTCACAATGAAAATGGAAGCTTTGGCTAAACTTTAAGAAGCAATGGAAGAATTACAAAGGGAGACAAAACCTTCTAACTTTGTGCAAGATGCCCAAAGTGTGACAAAGGTAATTATATAAAGCACCTCATGAACAATATCTTCTCAACATGAAACATTAAGTGTGTATTTTGGTTCCTTTGAGAAGCATAAAAAGAGTTGGTAGAAAACAACGAAGAAGATGGGCTACAATGACCAAATTATTAGAAAGGAAGGCCAATGAATTATAAATCCCATTGAGGTTGAGATAAACACTCCATAGCATAGCCTTGGATACCTTGGATGTGTGTAGAATGGGGAGGAAGCTAAATCGTAAAAGTCTTCCAAAGTGAAGGAGACTCCCCAATCAATAAGTTAAGATTAATCCTTGGAGAATGGCAACACCATTGGAGTTGATTGCAAGGATGTAAAGATATCCAAATAAATAGAGTGTATTACAACTCCAAAGACAAGGAAAATATTGCAATGGGAATAACAACTTTAATTAGAGACTAGAAGAAAAATGCATTGGCACTCAAAAGAAAGAAAAATTCAAAAGAAGGAAAATTGTTTCTTCTTGCAATAGTATACAACACTACAAAGAGAGGGCAATTGAATGGTGTAGTATAACAAGGTAGAAGACCACTTCACTCAAAAACCTAGGAAGGCTCAATGAAGGGAAACAAAAGGGTGAAACATAAAACTGCACCTTTCCAAGCACTTGGAAGCCCAAGTAGAAGAGCACAGAAACATAGAAGCAAATATAACAACTATGTGAATTCCATTTATGAAAATATTCATGTTTATTGTAATTTCTATAATAAGAGAATAAAAATAGCCAAGTTTACCATTATTGGATTATATCATTTACAGTATCATCGTTTCTATGACAGCATGCCTCCATGTCATCACCAGGTGTGCTTCCATGTCTTGCCCTATAGTTTACCATTCTTGGATTATATCATACATAGTATCATTGTTTCTGTGACTACATGCCTCCATGTCATCACCATTTGTGATTCCATGTCTTTCCATATCATCATAAAGTTGTCTTGTTATACCATCACCAGGTTGCCACATCCTGCCAAGTCATCAACAGTCTACTACACCCTTCCATTCATTGTTTTCCACGTGTACCAAAAGTCCATTCATTTATTGCAAGCTATAAAATACACCATTTAAGAGAAGCGATCAACAAAAAGCACACATGGACTTTTTTTCACTTCACCATAACCCCTACACATCGTAGTTTTGATTCCTAGTATGTCCATTGTCAAATTCCATTAAATACACATGGTTAAAAGTGAATATTGTGCAAACTCCCACCAAACTAGATGCCAAATGGTCACGTATTGAGATTCTTTGTTTATTTCCTTTTGATCCTTGTGAACTAGGTTCAACAATTCCTAAATATTGATAGAGTTGGTGTTCATGCTGGCATTGCATTGTGTTAAATAGTGTCCATTGTATGCATCCGAAACAATTGCTTTTGATATTGGAAAATTCCCTTTTGTTTGCATGTCAAGATTGTACATGGTAGAAAACATATATGTTTACAATTGACAAACATATAACTAGACCCTTAATTGAGGTGACCAACCAATGTCACCTTGCTACAGCATGGCCCAGTCATCAAATACATCATAAAAATAAAACACTAATACAACATAAACAAAAAAATCAAGACATAATATGACCATCCTAGAGTTATGGATGCAAAATTGACATAATAGAAAAAAATTCTCCACCAATTCAGGGATGTTATGAAAGGATATAGAGAAAACAACTACACTTATGAAAAGGTAGCCTCACTAGTATGGATGGAATTGATTGTACCCAAAAAAAATACACTTAGATGTAAAGTTATTCATCCTTGGAAAAAAGGCTTAATTTTATTAAAAAAAATAAAGTTACATTCTACATATTACATGTATATCATGTATTTCATGTAGGGAACTCATATTACAAAAGAGATATACATCATAGATCAAAACATATTGTAGCAGATATATCTTGTAGATAGATCTCAAGAAATAGTGTTGAAACTGCCAAAAACAATTTTGTGTTAAGGTTGTTGTAGGCTACAAAACTTTTCTGATAGAAACTGCAGAAATTATAGTCTTCAATTTGAAGTTGCATGAAGAGGATCCATATCTTCAATGAACGGACGATGATCAAATTCAAAACTGTCACCATTAACTTCAGGTTTTCCTTCAATGTCACGGATGTGCCCAAGAGGTTAGCTGCACTTTTACATGAGGCAAAGCCACCCAAGAATTGGGAGGTTTAGATTTCATTTAACATCTCGATCAGGTAGCCTGTAATTGGATTCCCTGCACCATAAATTATGTTTCAAAATTTCATTTAGAAGTGTAATTAAAAAAAAAATTTACCATACAGTCTGCTCATCTACCTCCTTGGTGCTCATCCTTCCTCTGAACATGGCAGAGGCTGTTAGATAACGGCCGTGACAAGGATCAACAACACACATAAAAAAAATTATACAAAACTTTTTATGAGCCATTGAGACCAAAATTTGTTATCACTATATACGAAACTTTCTATGAGATATTGAGACCAAAATTTGTATAGCGATTATTTTTTCATTCTGACACCACCTCTACACAACTTTATATGAGACATTTTAGACCAGAATTTGTATTATGATGAATCCAATACAATTCCGGATGTCACTGAAAGATAATATAGTTATAGGCATCTTTAATGGATTGAGGAAGGGCCCATTGATAGAGGGTCACACCTACAGAATTTTTTTTTTTGATAATGAGCCTTTAAAAACAATAAATTATTAAATTAAGAAGGTAAAAAGTTAAAATGCAGATTGCATACCCTGAACTTGTCCCAACTCCACCTTCAGAAACATAAGATCTCTTATGTTTCCTACTTATATTTGCTTGTCTTATCACTCTACGAAGCTTATTTGTTTCTGGAAGGTGTTTTTTCTTCTTAAATCCATCCATTTTATGCTTGTAAAGTGCTTGACCCATCTACAAAAGAACATTTGATTGATTGGAAGACCCTCCTTTTTGTGTGCGTCTATGGTACATAGTACGAGCTAGCTTATGCGATTTCTCCATACCCTGTGTACCCCAAATTCCCAAGCTTCCATATTTTGTTGCAAACCATGGCCCGTGTGCAAATAATTGATGGTGCATCATCAATTTATCTTAGAATACCAAAACAATGTACCAAATGTAGTAAATTTATAATAAAATATGTAAATTGGTAAGTAAATTTCTGGTGGGATGAAAATTTGTATGCATACCATATAATGTGTCATATGGTTGTCTCCCCAAGCTTCTTTCATTGCTTTTATGAATTCTATAACAACTTCTTGAAAGGCTATTGCATCACCTTCCATAAATTTGTCTTTTTTCGTCAACAAAAAAAGAGATGAAAGTGACCTCCAATCACATTTCTTCTTTCTTGCTGATTCATGCCCTCCACTAGTGCGATCATATTCTACATCAATTAATTGTTCATACAATCCCCAACATCCATGTCCACATTTCTTTTCAAGAAAACGACGTGCCTTGACACCTGATATTGATGGCTTTACTAGAATATTACCTCGTGTGCCTGACCTCTTAATATCTTTTTCAATTTTTACATGTCCACCATGCAAGCCTCCTTTTGAAAGAACACATTCAATTACCTCAATTGAATTTTTACTTTTAGTTTGTGGAGATTTATTCCATGCAAACATAATAGATAAATAGACCATCTTGTCAACAATTCTTACAAACGCATGCAAAGTGTGGCATGTGCACCCTAATCAATGGTATAGGAAGCAATATGTCTATATTTCGATCAAGTTCATCACGATCAGGAGGAAGGTTTTGAGGACAACTCAAAATACCACCTTTCCAACTTCTATCTTTTTGTTTTATATGCATGCAATATAAGCAACTATACATTGCATTTGCACCATGAGAAACGTTGTACATACACTTGAGAGTTTTTAAATCTGCTGCAAGGTGCCATTCCACAGAAGATGATCCAGATCCTTCCACGTATAACTTTTCCCCTGTACCATGTGAAGACATAATTGATGGTAAATCTGTTTTGCTGAAAACAAATTTTAAGGACTCATGGGACTCCTTGTTGACATGAAAAATGCCCAACCACAAAAAGTGTTCTTCAAATTGAACTTGAAAATATTTATCACTTTCCTTCTCAAGGCTTGGATCTAATGCACGATTCATTAGTGTGATTGAAACTCTTTCATATTTTTCCATGTTGACTAACTCCATCTCATCCAATTTTAGGACAACAACCAATTTTCCACATGCCTCCTCAGTAGATATGTCGTAGTACCTCACCATCAGTTGTAATACTCGTTCTAGGTCATACCACATGTTATTGTTTCTAATTAATGGAATAATTTCACTTGGCACTTTCTTTTTATTGTTACTTGCAACTTCATGAATAGCTTCTAAATGATATGCATTTCCCAATTAATCAACAATTGTGTGTTTCGTGGTGCACGCTCTTTCTTCACATGGAAAGGGCGAGGAACCATAGTTTTCTTAATACCCACATTTAACATTCCCTCTCTCAAAACTTTGAAAATACTTGCATATTCTTCCCTGATGATCACTCTATCATCACAAACTTCTTGAACATCCTTTACATCAATTCTTAAATTTGCAATGAATTGATTAACTACTTCTTTCCTCAAAGCATGAAATTCAGGTTGTTTTAGCATTGCCTCCATGTTACTTTTCTTCAACACTTTTTCGCACAAACCCACAAAATCAGGGCAATTTTCATCTAACATGGACCTCACCCCAAACACTCTTTTTCTATAGCCACCTCCCCCCCCTTTTCAAACATGCTATCGATTTCAATTTTTTTGGTCTAATCCTCAACGATTTGTTTTCCCTTTAACCTAGAGTGTCTCTTTTGGAGACGACGGTGATCAATTTTCAACTTCTGAATTTCTTTTGCTGAGTTGAATTTCTCTTCCAGTAATGCATTCACATGTATTTGATTCAATATTGTTATTTTTTGGTTCAATCTCATGTTTTCACAATAAACAACCATATATGACTGATTGAGATGATGTAATTTGACACTGAGATCTTGTATTTTCTGTTCAAGGGAAATGCGGTTACCTTCTAAATTTTTACAATATCCTAGAAGACCACTTTTTCCATGGCATACAAATTGGCATAGTCCTATTATTGTATTTAAATTAGGATGGGAGTTGGACACAGGGTCAATTGGATAGAGTTCTCCCTTTACCCAAAGATCCAGATTTTTAGCTCCACATTCCCTTAATGCACTGTAGTCAATGTTAGGAGCCACTTTCTGATTTTTTTTATGGATTGGTCCCATATCCAGACTTAAATCTATGTGGAAAACATAATGCTTTTTTCTTACACCATCTATTTTTGTTCGAGAGTCCTGCAAACAACCAAGATTATGAAAATTAAAACATACTAGAACAGCCTAAAAAGATAAAATCAACTTGTAGAAGGAATAGCTAGGGAGATATTCTAAGAAAAATATAACTTTTTAGATATTGAGGCATACCTCAAAGCCATTAGGCATCTTGTAGAATATTTTAAATCCAGCTACATTTCTATGTTTGCATCTGAAAACAACATAAATTAAAAAACAATGAGTAGAATATAGAAAAACAATATTACAAAAACAAAAAGTCTAAATGAATAAATGGGATGTATCCCACTTGCTTGGGTTTATCCACCCTCAAATATGACCATATTCTAATCAATTTCAAATATTTATCCACAACAATCAACAAAATTCTAAATTTCTGCTAGCACATGGAATATGTCACCTTGTAAAATAAATTGGCCTCATTGGACTGCTGCATAACAAGGAAATTATTTATAAGAAATTTACAAATGTATATTAATATTAATTTATATTTTTATAATTTTAATTTATTTTTTTTATTTCTATATTAAAACACAATTAATAGGACTAGCCACTTTGTGGCATTGTTTGAAAAGCAATGAACTGTACTCTCTTTCATTAACATTAACAAGGAAAAATGTTGTTATATTAAATTTGTTATCAATAGCTATGATGATTAACTTGTCAATAGCTTTTCAACAAATGCAAAAAATGATGAGTTGGATTGCACTGATATATTATATGCTTTGCCTGAGCTGGATTGCATCAACATGTTCCTAGATAGTGGTATAGAAATATGTGGAGCTGACATGTACCAACAAAAATAAAATGTATTAATGGTTATCTTTTGGAAATTGTTTGAAGACATGGGATAATCTTCTGCTCAGAGGTTGGGTTGGGCCAAACAAATGTGCTTTGTGCAATACTGATTCAGAATCAGTTAAACACAATTTTTTCAACTGTCAAGTTACTAAATATGTTTGAATTTGTATTTGTTCTTTCCTAAATATTTTACTGACCTTGGGATGTCTGTCTTTTGAACAAAGTTTCCTTCATGGGTATCAAAATTGCAAGGAACACTATACTTTACCTGCATTTATACCAAGGATTCAATGGAAAGCCAAGAATTCCATCATTTTTTAGGATAAGAAGATGAATCTTGATGCCATCGATATGCAGACTATTGGATTGTATAAATATTATTATCAAGCAAAGGTAAAGACCCCTAAAATTAGGCAAATTATGGATGTCCCTTCTACGTAAGATGCTACATGTTTTTCCAATGGATCAGCTCAAGGTGGTTTTTGTGTCACTGGAGTGGTTCTTAGAATTAACAATGATCATTGCTCCAAACTCAGATTAAACTATGGCCCCATGGCCCAAACACCAAAGCAGAGGTATTGGCTCTATGGTGCCTTTCTAAAATGGCTTCTTATTTTGGGATTGATAATTTAAAAGTATATGTTGATTCTATGGGAAAATGCTGATTGGGTTCCTTGGCTAGGCCTTGTGTTTATTAATTTCTGGATCTTTCAGGATTCTTGGAGGTTTAGGATTTTCTGTTTTCTATGAACCTTTGTGGGCACATCTTATTTGGTGGCACATGTGCTTAAATTAAATCTCACTTCCTTGGAATATCTTACTACTTCTGGTGAGCCAACCCCCATATTAGTTATAAGAAACTTTGGCAAAGACTTATCAGTTGCCACTGTCTTATCCTTATACCAGTTTTCAAATTGCTCTTAGCTATATTCCCCTTTCCATTCATTCTTCCTATTTGAAAAATTCAATAATTCCTATTCCCCTTTCGAAGCGATTGAAATGAAGATTATGTTTGAGCATAAGTATTACCTAATTTCATGACACAGCAGGAGTATAGATTACAAAAAATGAAACTTCCAAGGCCAGTTTTGTACATTGGGGGAGTATTGCAGATTGACCTGCTAGGTAGAGTTTAGGATAAGTGCCATGGATGGTGTAAGAATTTGGAAAAGTTTTTGAGAAGCATGAAGTTGATGGTGTGGTTCCTCTAGCATCTTTCCATTTATTTTTCCTCCAAGTTAGTCATTGTAAGGAAATTATTTTCTTGAATTCCCTGTAAGAAGGTTTATAATCATTGTGCTTCTGAAAACAACACATACAATATGCAGAACACATGAGTTATAACTATCAGTAAGGGGAAGATTATTGAGTTATGTAATGGGTCATCCAGACATTGTAGCACCATTATAAGGTAGCTTGTAGGGTAGCCTATATGCTTTCCTAGTTCATTACTAGCTTTTGATGCACTCAGATATGACACCTATATTTTGCAATGTATGTACAACAAGTCTAGTCAAGGCCTATTAAGGAATTCCCTACTGAAAATAATGATGAATGAGTCAAAGATTCAAAATTTGAAGAGTGGTCCACCTACTTGGTCTTTAATACTTGTTTGAGAACAGCATAAGGAAGAGCATTGCCTTATGAAGTGCCATTCAAAACATATTTGTGAACCATGTCACCTCTTTATTGAGAAGGGTCCCAACTTAAAGAGATGGAAACCTATCTTGATGAGCGATAGGATGAAGTAATGAACCCTTGCCTAGATATCAATGAGATCCAATTTGTGGGAGGTTGTTGTGGCAACTCTTTGAACCACTTTTGCACATTGTTCTATGGAGATCCCCCCTAAGTTGCACTGAAGTGGGTATGGAAATAGATATAGATAGGGGGGTGGCTACAACAAATTGTCCACGATGGACTTACAAAAAGCTCCTAGAGACCTACATATTTTCCTTGGATAGGCCATAATTACATCTATTGCTAGAAAGGCACCATTATTTCCAAGAAATATATCCATCAAAACATATAGACCAATTATGACTGCAAACCTTACATCACAATATATTATGAGAGGCTTAAACCTTAAATCACAATATATTATGAGAGGCTTAATTTAAAATAACAAAGTCTCTAACTTGTGTGTCCCTAATCTCCTGAAGCTCAATCCATCTAGGTTCCAAATCTAGAGCGAGTTTTGAGAGCCCATCAAATTTCGAGTTCAACTATCGATAAACATGTGCAAATGAAGTGAATGGGAATTACTGCACTAGAACTCGAACAATAGAGAGAAAGATGCTGCAAATGAGAAGCGAAAATTTGAATTTTGTTGGTTGTCCAATCTATTATCATTTTTAAATCCCCGAAAAGCTGCAGCGGAATGACGTTCTTATGGAGCCTTCTTCCATTTGTACAATTGATTGTATATACCTTGCTTGGTGAAATACCAATCCCCTATGCTGGCTGCAACTTTCCTAGCCAGTGCAGCTTAATCTTAGATCCTGCCATGGTGATCAAGCATCAGTTAGACAAATTCACACTTCAATGTAAACTTCTCTAAGAGGGCAAATGAAAGTTTAAATAGAATAATTTGGAAAAAAATTGAACATCTACCTGTGAAATCTGAGGGTTTCCATCCGATTCGTGCCAAGCAACCTCTAAAATCAAAGGATTTCCTTTTGTTATTCACGCCAAGCATCTAGCTGAGGGTTTCCATTTTCGATTCGTGGCCATTCTTTCTCTCAATGGAAGAGGATCCAACAAAGATATGCTCTCAATGGCCGAGGATCCAACAAAGATATCCAGTGGAGCCGGATATATATTTTAGCATCAAATTTAGCATAACCCCAATCTTTTTAAAGCTCTTATGGAGGATGGCAATTTTTTTTTAAATCTCTTATGGTGGATGCCAAACAGGGTCTCGAGGAAGATCAAATGCATTTCTTTCCAAAGCCAGGTGGATGCCGGATAGGGTCTCGAGGAAGAACGAATGCATTTCTTGCCAGAGCCAGATGAACTGAACCCGAACGGTTAATTAAATTTTATCTTTTTACATTTGGGTAGGGGAGGTTCTGAATTCCTCGAATGCATTTCTTGCCAGAGCTAGATGAACTGAACCCAAACGGTTCATTAAATTTTATCTTTTTACATTTGGGTAGGGGAGGTTCCGATCCCCGCTCGCCTAACTTTCTTTATGTGTGGTAATCGGATGGTTTTCTTTTCACTTTCTTTTTGGTCCCGAGTGATAGAGGGTAGTATGCAGTTTTTGATTCTGGGTCTCGGATGCTAATAAGTAATGACCTACTAAAAGTGACTAATTTTCTCAACATTCACAAAAAACCAAAATAAAAAAGTAGGAAAACGCCCAGCTCATGCTAGAGAAGTTCCCACTTCACATCCACGCAGGAGATTAACAACTATAAAACCCAATGTACCTCAAACAAGGCACTTCTAACTCAACATTAATTATAAATAAAAAATAAAAGTATTGTTTTATTTAGAAATGTCTAAAAATTCTTAAATTTGGATAACTTAAGTTTTTTTTACATGGTATCACTAAAATTCTTAGATTTGGATAAGATAACTTTTTTTTGAAATTGAATTAATCAATGTAATATTATTTTTTAATACAACATACCAAATAAATACATTGAAACTCTACTATTATTAATGTCAAGTATATTTAAAGAGTGTAGCGGACACAACCATTAATTTATGGATTGGCCATATCAAATTTAACATAATTTTTAAATTTAGTAATAATATGAATATAATATATAATAAATTTTGTAATATAATATATTATAATTTTTTTATTAAAATTGTTTTTTAATATATATATATATATGCAATATTTATTTTTATTGTTTTGGTGAAAATTTAAATACAATTTTAATAATTTAGATTAAATTTATAAATCAAATTTAAATAAAAATGTTGAATTAATAAATTTGTATTTTTAAAATTGTTATCATATAATATTGTATATTATTTTAAATAATGTGATGAACTTAATAAAATATAAATTTAGGTATATTTAATATATAGCATTTTTTTATAATATGATCGTGTAATATTGTATAATTTTTTTAATAATAAGATAGATTTAATATTATAATAGTAATTTTTGGGTTATATATAATACTATACATTGCTTTTTAAATTATTTTTTTAAAATTTTATAAGTTTAGTAAAATAACTAAATAACTACTTTTTAGATATTAAATTTCTATCATTGTTTTATGCAATTTGGATTATTAAGCTGGGGTCAAACAATTTATTAATCTTGGTCCTTAAAATAACTAATTTTAGATGCAATTATGTATTACATCTCTTTCCTTATTTCATGTATTTCTATAATTACTTCTCGGTCAAACATTTCATCGAAGTTCATTTTCATAAATTTTATTTTAATCTGAAATAAATATTTCGGGCAGCTTTGATAAAAGTGAATTAATTCTAGGCAGTTTCGATAAGAGTGAAAAGTAAAATTAATATATTAAAAAATTATCTACATGGCATTATTTTATATATTTGTTGATTTCTTTTTAGAAGGCCAATTTTGGGTTGAAACTTCCTCTAATGCTTTTTGGTGCGAACCTCACAGATCTTCGTGGATATGTTAACTCCCTCACAACTTTCGTTGCGAGCTTCTTCAAGACCATGAGATATTTATCTGCGGACTTAATCTCGATTATTTATTCTCTGCAAAACTTTTCAATGGAACAAAATCTGCGGGTTGCACCGATTGATCATGAAATTGATCAATCCATCTTGCAATATTCCCGATTCTTTAGCTTAACACTCTTATGCATGCATCTATATTCTATTTCAACTATTCAAGCAAGAAATTGATGCATGAATTCGATAACTCCACCGAAATACACAAATATTCAGGAAAACGCTGAAGTCAGCTCTGCAAGGATACACAGTTCAACAAAGCACACGCATTAAGGCTCACAACCCTACAAACACACGGTTAATACTTCTATTAAATAATAAAGGAAAATGCACACATCTTGGATCTCTCTTCTTCCAACTCCTCAAAATATTAACAAGTAGGAATCAAACACAGGTATGTCCTCTTCTCTGCAAACTCAGAATTCTAAATGATGAAGAGTAGAACCCCCTCCATATCTCTAAACTGTCGATTTAAGCTAAATGCTACTCCTATATTGAGTGGTCTTGCAAGTGAAAAAAAACACTACTACATGTGATGAAAACGTCCTTGTCTAAAACAAACTACTGACAGCTTGATCTCCACGTAGAGTTTCGCTATCCACAATGATTCCCTATGCCGCTAAAAGACCATGACTCAGCACAAATAGTTACAAAAATATGCCACAGCATGTGACCTACTCATCACATTGTTGGCATGCCACGATGCTCCTGAATCAAAAGAATACACCAAAGTTGTTTCATGTTTTGGGACCCATCCAGTACCTCCTCTCAACCCCATATGCTTCCTGGTACTATTTGGGTTTGGAGCATAGCTACCCTGCCCATGTGCATCGGATGGACTGGAAACTTTTCTGCCAGAATTTCTTCATGATTTTGGTAGCCTTAGTATCTTGTCTGCTATAATCGTACATAGGTGGCATTGGAAGTCTATTTCTAGTGCTCCTAGGGTATACTTGGAAGGTAACCCCGCTTGAAAATTTAGGATTGAGGTTGGGTGATTCCAGTGCTTGCACCCAGAGAACTCTTCACGAGGCTCCAAGTAACTACTCTCCTTCCTTCATTGGTTAGTTATGGGCCCTCTTCATCCCATACTTTCCTTTGGAAGGAATATTTGTTTTCCTAGCTTGATACTTAGGTCTTTTCTGCTAGTGGAGTGTTCATTGTACTTCTGGTTGGTTATCGAAATCGAACTTTGTATTCATGTTTGAAACTATGGCTATCAACCCTATGAACACCAACCAAGAGATCCCCATGTTGGGATCTCCTTGTATTATTCCTATCACAAGCAATGTTGGTGTTCCTTTGATGGCCACCTTGAATCTACTTGTATTCACACTAGGGGTTCTGGTGTGTTTTTTTTCCACTCCAACTATTTGGAATTCTCTTGATGCTTCTCAAGTAACATCCTTATATAAAGGGAATAAAAATAATGCTTCCCCTTTACCTATAGTTGATTCTCCTCCTCCTTCTAGCTCATGCGGTGAAATTACTAATACTAGTAACTAACAATCTAAATGGAGTAATAGAAGGAAGAATAGGACGAAGACTCGAAAGCAAGGGGGTACCCATTCAACCCCTGTAGGTCAGGTTGCACCTCACTACCCAACCTCTGCAGTTCATGATGGGGGAACCTATCCAACCTCCGTAGGTCATGTTGGATCTAAGAACTCAAACTCTACAATTCAAGTTGATATTCACCATCTAGCATCTGCAAGTCATGTTGGTGGGATCATTCCAACCTTTCCAACTGATGTTGGATCCAGTCAGTCAGTATTTGTAGTTAATGCCGAGGGCACCCACTCAACCTATGCAAGTTAATTTGAACCTCCCCTTCCAACCTCTATAGTTCATGTTGGATCCAGCTACCCAACCTCTATTGGTCATGCTCGAAAACCTCGTCTAACCTCTGCAGGTCATGTTTGACCCAACCACCCAGCCTCTGTATGTAATGTTGGGGGAACACACTCAACTATTGTGAAGTATGTTGATCCTAACCATTCAACCTCTGTTGTTCATGCTCGTGGAACCCATCCAACCTCTGTAGGTCATTTTTCTCCCAATTTCTCAACCTATGCAAGTCATCTTGGGGGGGAAATATCAGCCTATGTAAGTCATGCTGAGGGAAATCAGTCAGCCACTGAGATTCATGTTGACAATGTTGAAAATTATAACGATTCAAAACACAAGTCCAGGTTTTTATGTAATCTTTGTGAGGGAGACCGCCTTACTCATCAATGCCTTGCTATCACAGAGGTACAAAGAGTTTGGTTCCAAGGTAATCCTATTTTTGAACACCTTGAAGTCCCTCAACAACCATCCTCTCTTAGTCAGGTTGGACCCAGTCAACCAAACTATGGTGGTCATGATGGGGGAAAACTCTCAGCCTCTGTAGATCACGCTGACAAAAAATAGTGAGCCACTGCTAGTCATGTTAACACTATTGAGAAAACGCGTTGTTCGAATTGAAAACTTAAGTTATCTTGTAAGCTATGCAAGGGAGATCATATTACTCACCAGTGCCTTGTTATCGCAGAGGTATGAAGAGTGTGGTCTAAGACTCAAGGATTTCCTTCTTCTGAACAACCTATATTTTCTCAACCATCTACTCAACCTTTGGTTGATCTAGTGGTCAAACCTTCTCATTCTTTTGTTCACCCCACTCTTCTTTGTGACTGTGATCCTTATGTGATTGAACCAATCTCATCTTTTGTCAATCCCACTCTTCCTTTGGAGAGTGAATTTCATGAATCGATTGAATCGATTCCATCTTCGATGAATTCCACTCTTCTTTTGGATAGTGAATTTTCTGCTAGTCACATTTTCTTCACTTCTAGTTCAGAACTTACTAAACAAGGGGGCACTAAACTCACTTTGGATGAACCCCCACCAAGATCTTGGATTGCTTCCTTTGATTGGGATAGCCTAATTGATTTGTTCCTTCCTTTGATGCACCTTTCCAGATAAAGGTCAAATTTGGACAATAGATGATTTATTTTTGTATTGTTGATGAAGGAGCCTCGGTTAGTATCTTGTCTGGTCGTTCTTGGAAAGCCATGGGATCTCCCAGTGTTGTGTTGAAAGCTAGTCAGCTATTGGTGTTTGATAGAAGAACTAGTATAACCTTGGGAATTATTTCTCAAAAACCTATTACTTTGGGTGGTGTTAACACCTAGAATTGCACCCAAGGTGGTGGGAAGGAAAACCCTGAGGCAACAACAGAATCACTTTAGGAAAGGGAGATGACTTCTCCAATTCCAGAGAGGGATCTCTCCCAGATGTATAGCAAGTCTAGATATAATGTCACAAAATGGATATCAAATACTGGTGGTTGGAAACAAAATGAATATATATCGGGCTATGGAGTCAAAAGTCTCAAGAAAACATAGCAGGTTGCATAGGAAAATTCTTACAATAACAAGATAATGCTTCTATCATGGACATTGTGTTTAGGGTTTGGTGAAAAGCAGAACGATGATAGTCCGCTAACGTGGAGCACCACTGAGATGAATTCCACGTCAGTTTTGGAAGAAATAATTTGGTGGATAGAGAAGACAATGGCAGGAGCATATGAGTATGAATTCCTAACCATTATACACTGTGTCTACAACATGAAGAACACATAACGTAAAGAAGCACAAGAAATAACATGCACATGAGGAAAAGAAATGTACATACTATGATTTAGAAACACACAACAATTCTTGTAATGCATATGACCGGAATTCGACTATGTATATTAATTCCAAAATATCATAAAAACAATAGTCTTTATAGATTCAAGACCAGCCCCCCTCTTTTCCTTTTATGGGATTATTTTTATAGCGCTTTAGACCCCCGAGATTAATCTTGAAACAGGGCAAGAAGCTGGTTACAAATCATGATCAAATTATAATTAACTAGAATGTGGTGTCTTTTTCATGATTTATATATATCAAACAAGCATTATGGAGCAAATATGCATTCTTGATTCGAATGGCAACGCAATGCTTCTGGCTCGGAGCTTACTGGCCTTGAAAAGGATGTCTCAAGACGTTTCGGGTGGCTCATTTCTGATTAGGCTCAAAATTATTACCTCTTTGTCGAGTCTACAACGTGTCTTCCTTCTTTCCATTTGTGTTCATTCCTTTATCAAAGGATCCTTTCTGCATGGGCTTAAAGATAGAAGTAAAGTTTGTGTCTCTTTCATGCTTAGCCTCCCTTACAGCTCCCCCCTTTCCTAGTAACATTGTTATACAAGGGAGCTTGAAGAAGGGCCACACTGCTACTGGAAGTAACAAGAGTTTGAAGTGGCTTGTCATTATTGTACTCTTTACCTCCCATGAGGAGGGTTCTCCTGCAAGAAATATGACGGGGCATGTCTTCGACCTCCTCACCACCTCAAAAACATTTGGCAAGTGGAATTCACAAAGGCAACAATGACGACTTTGGACCCCCCTTCCTCAAGTCCAAGCATTCGCTCAGATGGATTACCTCATAAATGGTCATCATGTGTCAAGGCCTTGGAGGCAGTAACCACATCTAGATGTTTTGGGGGAACATCCATGGGTAATGAAAACTCAGGTACAACGCCTGCAGGGGTATGGCCCTCTATTAAGATAGTAATTCCTTTATTGGCCTTGCTAGGTCCATCTAATACGATGAACGTCCCTATCACAAACTTGCTGATGCCAGAAGGATCCTCTAATACAATGAACGTCTCTTCCCCGATGGTTGACACATACTTGGTGAAATTACCATGGGAGCAAAGGAATGCGGAGCTATGCTCGCCAATGAACAACACACTTTGAAAGACAAGCTTTTCGAACCAGACGGCCATCACATATTTCCTCTAGAACTCTCAAAACTTTCAACTGGATGGCACTCTGAGTTTATATTCCACACCCACTTAGTCTCTATTTTTTGGTGGCTCTGAAGTGTGGAGTTTATATAGAGCTAGAGAAAAGGACACAACGATGAACTATCAGCATCCTTGCACACTTCATCGTCGATTATCATGATGATAGCACGAGAGGGTACATGATCCTGGGATCTCTTCTTCCTGCTAGAGATCTAGTCACGTCGCCTTCTCTATTGCAACATTTCATTATTGCCTACAGAAAAAACCTTTGGCGTTATCCCACATTGTCAACCATCTGGCTCAAGGATCCTATACTTGACATTCCTTACCTTTTCGTTTCTTCTTATGATGGTATCATAATAGTTCCCCTTTGTTGTGTATTCTCTCTTCGTATGGAATCCCTACCTGCCCTCTGTAAATCGACCTATCAGGATATTGTCTAGATTTTATCATGCTTGATGCTGTGACCTTTGGGTTCAGAAGGATTTTCTACATCGTGGAAACAACTCTTCCATTGCAGGAATGGTCCAATGGTGTTGGGACATTTTATTTCCCGTTGCTTCGGCCCTTCGCACATCTACCTCGAGATTTCATATTGATAGGGTCTTTTTGGAATAAGAAAACTGTACGCAAAGTCACACATTTCACCTTAGAATTATCTTATTTGTGACATTTGATGATTACCATCATTCTGGACTTTTAGATCCAAAACTCCTTTCGATCTCGACTGCACACATGTACCAGAGTGCCAATTTTTGTGAAACCGTGAGATGGTTTTCCTCGTGCATGTCTCATCAACGGAGGGAATTTCCACTGAAGATATTTCTTTGGCGAGACTCGCACCGTCAAAATTTGCTGCTCTTTAACTCATTTTGCTGATTGGGAGACCAAAAATTCCATGAGCATTTAGATCTGGCGAAATTAATCTCGTCCGTCAATCTGCCCTCTGTCAATTGTAGCCGTCGAAACTCACGGTCTCTTTAACACCATTTTGTGAGGATGAAAAGGTGATTTTTATTGTGCTTGTGGTATTCGTGAAAACCCTTTCGACCGTCGATCTGGCTCATCCTTTGATCACCATCACAAAAAATGCTGCCCCTTTAACACAATTTCTCAGCCATCTTGTGACTAGAATCTTCACACATTTTTTAGGTTGTGTTTACTCTATATTACCTTTTCTCCATCTTCCGCCAAATGAAAAATAGTGATAACAGGTGGGAATACCATCTTAGTTGATTTCATGGTGATTGAGGACCTCTTGGACTTTAATATGCTCCTCAGGATTGATTATGTTTATGCCATGCAGGCTATGGTGTCAACATTCTTTCATGTGATTTACTTTAATCATGGCGAAGAAATTGTCACTATTGATCAGTTGGATTTTATTGATCCCTCTCTTGACCCAACTAGAGACCATGTTTTTCCTTTATTGATTCCCATTTTCTCGATAGACACTACCCCTCTAGGGGTGAGCTATGTGGCCTCATATCCCTTGCATTCAATTTCCACTGAGGAGAAACCTCTATGTTAAAGTTTACCTTCTTGGGACTTGGTGCCATCAATTGACCAGTTGTTTCATCCTATACATACAATGGATATCGCTTTCTACTATGTTTCTTCATTTGAATGTGTAGACATGTGTCCTATCTGGGATGGTCTCCTTCCATCTGATGAAGTCTTCCTAGAGTCTTTGATACATTCTGACCTTATTTTGGATGTTGGTTCAGTTGTGACTAATTCTAACCCTAACTTTCCTAATAAGCCTGATCTTTCCAATGATCCATCTTCTCGTGTTTTTCTAGTTGAGTTTTTGCACTCTCCCTTCGAACAACAAGTCAGTGACCCTAATGAGTTTTATTTTTCTTCTAGATTTTTCAACTCTTGTGATACTGAGTTTGTTCCTATAGACTCTATCTCCCTTGTTGATTTTCTATTTTCTTTTGAGGTTGATCTTATTGATTGTAAATCCTCAATCCTTGGAACTATAGAGTTCTCTTCCATTGATTCTTCCTTGACCACACCTTATGTAGAAGATAGAAAAGTTACATTTGTTTCTTCCAAAGTGACCTACATTGGACATTTTCTTCTGAATATTATCATGATGTTGTTGTTTCTTGGAGACATGATTTTTAGTTGAATCCACAATTGTTTAATGGCCTCTCCTTATTGTTCAAGTTGTAACTACATTTTCATGTACCATTCTCGTTCTTATGAGCCTTATGTCGACTTTCACACTTTTATCTCGTTGTATAATCCCTCATCTCTATTCTCATCATTGCTTAGCCTTGTATCATTTTGCCTTTACAACTTGACACCTTTTTCCTTGAAAATACATTCCCCGAGTGTCTTTATCTTCCTCATATTCCTTTCATTATGCATAGGTTTGTTCCTTGTGCTTGGAACTAGTTTTTCCTGCCTATGACACTCGTCTCCTCGCATTTAGAGCATTCTTGTTTCTCTCCTTCGAGCTTGTTAAAAATAGTAAGAAGGTCGCGAGTTGACTTTTTCAGACTTGTTAAAACTTCATAGGAAATATATGGAGTTGTCTTTAGGCCTTGGCCCGACTCCTTAAAATTTCCTATATTGGCAAGTAAACTTGTTTGTTTAGACTCGTTTAGGTAAATTCAACAATAATCTACATCGGTATAAGTTTACCCCTTTTCCAACCTTGTGGATTACTTAGGAAAAAGGAATACTCTATTTTCTTTGAAATCTAGAAGAGTACCTTCAAGCATAAGTTTATCTCTTTTCCAAACTTGGAGGACTAAACTTACGAAAAAGGAACCCCCCAGTACAAGATTATTTTTCACTTTTCCGTGCTCTGCACCTAAACACGAAAAATATTTCGAGCATACTTTATGTCTTTGTCATGCTCGCTAAACCTTAAGAACAAAGAATCAATTTTACTGTTGTCCGTACCATTCTTGTAAATAAATGGAACTTTATGAGTGATCTTTCTTTCCTTCACACTCGTTAAAACTAGAGTGTTATGATCTCTTATGAAGGAGCGTTGCTCTGGTGACAATTAGCGCCTTTTTCAGACTTTGCCAACTAACTACGAAAAAGGCATACCTTAGTTTTCTTGAGCTAAGAGAGTTCTCCTCTATATTGTTTCACACTTTTTCATACTTAGGAGACTAGCTCACTACTACATTTCGATCCAAAATCCGACGGCACGTGTATTTATTTTTTTAAACCTACCAAAAATCACAAAGATAATTTTTTTTTTGAAAATGTGGCCATAAGCGTCGCTTAAGCGACGGCTGGTCTCATAAGTGTCGCTTAAGCGACGGAAAGCCTCATAAGCGTCGCTTAAGCAATGGCGCCTTGAGTGAGTGAAAACTATCCTACCTAGAAAAAAATTGATTTCAATAACACACATGCATTATATAATGCACACATGAATTTCCCATAAATTTCTACCTTGATATCAATTTTTGAAGTTTTGTTTTCCAGTTTTTCAGCTCATCTCAAAGGCCTTGAAGAGATATCCATGATCAATGGTCTCTATATTTTGAGCTAAAATAGGAGATTCCATCATATGTTTTAGTGTGGGAGATATTGCCCCATATCTCTTTTAACAACTATGCATTAAGAGCCTTGAGGCAATATGGAATAAGTTAAGAAGAGTTGTTGATAGAGTTGATCCAAGACCGAAGTTCTTTAGTTGTGCTTGAATTCACATTGAAGTATAACTTGAAGAAGAGCTCCCATGAGAAATAGAGCTCCAAAATCAACAAATAGACCCTTGTGCAACCATTCCACTATGAACATATGCCATTATAGTGCAATAGTTGTCATGAACATATGCTTAAGCGACGACACGTTAGTAAGCGTCACTTAAGCGACGGAGCTCCGTCGCATATCCGACGCTTAGGTTATTGTGTTTTCCCTAACAATAAAACCTTTTGATTAGATTTGTACACAATTATATTCTTTATGCAGTGTGCACAACCCTTCATATTTTTAGGCATAAAAATTGATCTATAATAATGTTATCTTCAAGTTGTGTGTTATCTTCAGGTTATACGAATTCCTAAAGCATGTTAGTCTCACATTTGCTTAACATTGGTGTGACATATTTTAAGATCTCTTTCCATCAACATGGGAGTTTTCATGTTACTTATATATATTGTTAAATTTCACATATATGTGTTACATATATGCCCTATGTTCAACGTGATATATATCATTAACCTGATTGTATCATGGTGTTACTAATTAGTTGGTAATTATACAGGACATAAGTGAGAGTCTCAATATCAATATCAATATCAATAAAGCAACAACATCTATACATATTTATATACAAGTTTGTACAAGGTTCACCACCATGCATAAAAATCAAAGCACATACAATAGGCTCTAAAGTTTAAAAAATGTCAATGGGTTTATAGGCTAGGGTTTGGGGGAGAAGGTGTGCATTTCCAAGAAATGACCTCCAAGTTTGCACATATCAAGGCCAATCAAAATGGGGCACTATAATGAGGGAATCCTATGGATCGTTGGGACTAGGCCAAGTAGTGGGGAGAGTTTATGCAAGGCATTCCTTAGTCATGAGTAATGCACCACCGTTACAATTCAGCTGCTACATTAGATAGGTCATCTCCATATCTAGTTACGAGTCTGAATTTGCATGTAAATTAGAACACTTGTTCTAAGGAGTGGACATTAAATCTTTCTGACGGCGGTGGTTCATGTTAGCCTCTTCTAAATTCCCACTACCACTAATCATATTTCTCGGCGGTATCCATGCGTGCAATGCAAGGGGATATTTTTGAAGGACTTTGTGAAGGGAAATGTGCTCGGAATACTCAATTACCCTCACCTTATTCAAAGCTACTACAACAACACCATGCTTATTCTGTGTACGTGGTAGAGGGCCGCACCCAACTGCAATAGAACACCAATTTTTTTTTGCCATATCGCCTGAGTTGCCCCCTCGTCGAATCTGGTTTCGTGGGAACCGTCTGCGATTGAGGGAATTCATTCATGTCTGCCTAAATCCTCCCGGCCACCATGAAAGGAGGCTCCAGGGAATCTCAAGGATGGGGGAACAAACAAGTTCAGTTCCAGGAGCCTCATAATAAGATGCCTAAATCCTCCGGAGCATCTTCCAGTAAGTGCCATTGAAAGAATGAATCCCTCTGGTTTTGGCTTTGATTCTCATGTATGTTGTGCCTGCTTTTAAGGTGAATCGTAGAAATAGGATTGATCAGATGCAGTACTTTAACCTAACAGTAGCTTATAGATAGTTGGTCCTTTGGGTTGATAGAAAATGGAAAATTTCATTCAAAACATCCTGAGGCATGCCCACTCCATGTATATATATATATATAGCCCAGTTCCAAGCGATGCCTCAAACTTGGATTTTGGGCCTCACAGACGATTTTCTTTCACTATGGTAACATACAGCTATTTCCCATCTGGGGATTCGGGCCATTTCCAACAGATTCTTCTGTTTTGATAAGTTTTAATGTCAGTGGTAGATTTCAGCGGTCTTACTAGATTACATTTGGAGTTGTCCCTTTGTAATTGCACCCAGTGGTACCTACTGGATACGGTTTTGGTGCCAAGCATAAATAAATATCATCTTCTTCACAACAGTGTTGGCCTTTATTTTCAATAAATTCACAAGCTACCCTGGATTTTGCAATTAGTTACAAATTTTATGCCCATAGTTCAGGAAATGTTTGTATATTTTCACCTGGGGGGTTATCTCTATGTGGCTGGCTTTAGAGATTGGTTTTGTGAAATTTATCCTTGTAAGGCGTAGCTTCCATTGTGTGCTAAACATAAGGGCGCCAGGTAAAATTTCTGCCTAGTGGTTGTCCCTAGGTTATTTAGAAACACTTTCCTGAAAATAAGGGAGCAATGGACAGAATCTGTAAAGCATATTTTCCCAATCGATCAAACTTCACATTCTACCGCGCTCTCTACAAATATTAAATGTAAGTCTTGGAAACAAGTTTTCACATTTAGTAGTTATTTCCTATTTTTTTTCTTATATGTTAAAGATTGCCCCACCTAACTGTGAAAACAAGACATTCCTTAAAATTTCCCTGGTATTTACAAAAAAATGAGTAGCTATTGCTAAGAATCGAGAGTTGGGGTGTTAGTTACCTTGGCGTTTTTGCATCTTCCCCATATTTGCTTCCCTAAGTTGATCTGTCTATCAATTGTGATTGCAATTTATAGAAGTCTCTAGACAGGCCAGTGTTCAGAAATCATAACCATTAGATGACCCGAACAAGATGTCTAGTTTGGTATTAAGTAAAAATGCGAACTGAAAGCTATGTAGACACTTCAAGAATACTTTCTGGTTAGCTAGCTTACTTGGACAGAATGTATGTGGCCTTTCTATATGCTTCTAGGCTGTTATAGGCAACTTGAAGTAGTTAATGGCCATTTCAAGCCTTTTCTGGGCAGAAATCAATGGAGCTGTTTTCTTGATACGTTTATTCTGCTTTTGTACTCTTCCATTGAATTTTAAGAAGTATTTGTCTTTTAGCAACATGGCACATTGGTTTGCATGAGTTCTCAAATGATTCCATGGGACCCCTCTCAACGTACAACAAACACTTCTGCATCTTGAGGAATCCCATGACTTGTCGATCTTGAATCCCATGACCTGCAACAGATTGGTGTGAGGCACACTGAGGTTTGCAGGGCCTACCCTGCAATTTGCCCTCATGAAAGCATAGTATTTTATAACCAGTTTTTTGAGAAACCATGAATCCTTTCTAGCCTTGACATCTCCATGACCAACAAGATATACAACTCCTGATTCTTTAGCTTCACGCAGGGATGAAATATTATACTCAAGACTTGGATCTTCATCTGCAGACATAACACTTGTGGGTAGACCTGATGATGTGCTAGCCCCAGATAGAGCCCTTGATGGGACACTGTATTGTGTCTGTCTCTGGTCTGCCATCAAAGGTGTCCTAAGGGAGTCATTGAAACCATTTGAATGTCCTGCTCCTTTAGAATTGACTGATTCATCCTCTGAGTCTAGGTTGATACTCTCGTTCTCAAGGGCAAGTTCTAAAGCCTCCTTTCGAAGAAACTTCTCAAGGCTCTCAATAAGTAATTGTTCAAATGCCTGATAATGTTCCTTGCGAAAGTCTTTGTAGCCATATCTAGCCACGCACCGAAATATGTTATAGTCCCTTGGGAAAATTCTCCTAAAGAGAAAATGCTCATTTTGTGGCACAACAGGAATTGGTACATACTTTATACAAACAAATACAATGG
This sequence comes from Pseudotsuga menziesii, assembly GCA_001517045.1. Classification (NCBI taxonomy): domain Eukaryota; kingdom Viridiplantae; phylum Streptophyta; class Pinopsida; order Pinales; family Pinaceae; genus Pseudotsuga; species Pseudotsuga menziesii. The sequence goes on along the minus strand of LPNX010369909.1, from coordinate 155,844 downwards.
TCGAATGTATTACTGTAAGGCTTGTTAAAAACTGCCCAAAAACTGCAGGTACTCCACGTGCAAGTTCACTATAAACCAACCCAATTCCTAGGACTCGTATTGTCCCAAGGTTGGATCCTAGTTCTAGCATCAAATCCATTGACATCTTTTTCCTCACCTCACTTTGATACTTCAAAACACTTCCATAGTTCCAAATGTACATCACAAGAAGGAAGCAGGTGGCAAAAGCCAGTGGAAGCCAACCACCTTGCCCCACTTTCATCAAGACTGCAGAAAAATAAGTCAGCTCAATTGATCCAAATAGAACAGGAAAGCCAATTGCAAGGAGTACGTTTTTCTGCCATATAAGAACCATGACAAGAGTCACTAGGCTTGTAGTCACCATCATCACCCCTACCTCTGCAATGCCTGCAATCAAAAAGAAAATCGATAAGCCAAGTTCTCCCAGGATCAAGGCTCTAGATAAGAAGTGAAGGTATACATTGATATTAATACCTATGTCATGTGTGAGTAATTAATTCATGATACTCAATGTTTAACCAACAATTCACAAATTTTGTCTGCTGACAAGCAGCCAAACCTCCATTACATAAACTACACAAACAAATAAACAAATTTTGCACTAGATTAAACAGTGCCATCTCTCCATTACTCACCATATGCATTTGATATCTCGGTGGTGCTCCTAAAACCGGCACATACTAAGACGCACATTATCATTAGGAACCAATTGATGACAGGAATGTAGATCTGACCCATAAACCACCGTGATGTGTGAATTATTTTTAACCTAGGAAAGCATCCTAGGAACATGGCCATTTTGATACATGAAAATGTTGCCGAGATCATTGCCTGACTTGTGATCATGGCAGCCACAGTAGCTATCACAAAGACTGGCTAGAAAATACCATTTGAATAATCACAGATAATGTGAAATATATCAAACTAAGATTTTCCAATATAACCCTAAAGTTCAAACCATTATCAATATATTCACAAGCAAACAAAATAAATATGAGTTAGAAGCGACTCAAGAAGTTTTACCAACAAAGCATATTCATAAATAAAAGAATTTGAGACAAATAATTTGGCAGCTTCATCTCCAAATTCTAAGGGGCATTAATTCAGTCAATCTAAAAGCTGATGGAAGCTTTCCTGGAATTGAAGCATAAAATGCCTTCTCCATCACATTGGGATGTTTTATGAGGTATGCAGCTTGACCCATGTAAGCCAATAGCAGGCATGGGAATAATACACATGAGAAAGCTAACTGCAAAAACCATTTATATGTCAAGAACCCACATATATAATTGTTATCAGAATAAAATTTGTGCAATTTGATTTATGGTCTTAAAATTGAAAAACACATATGCATGTTCTAAGAAGAAAAGGATACATCACAAAAATGAATCTTGGCAGTCAAAGGAAACTCTTTAAGTTCACCTAGATGGATCTTACTGAGAAGTGACCCAAATCAACAAACATTGCTTCAGCTCCTGTAAATCACAGAATAAAGTTTTAATTCAGAGCCTTTTGAAGACCAAAAGCACAAAGATGTAGGAAACTTCTTTACTCTGATTCTAAAAGTAAAACTGTCTGCTAATAAGAATCTCATCATATAGTTTGTGTTTTGATTCCTCATTCTTAATTTGTTCTTAGCAAATAAAATACTTACTCATTTATCATTTCACATAGACCAAGTGCCTAACATAGAATTTGTTCATTCATCCACCATTTCACTCCTTTTCTATGCAAATTTATAATCAATTCAGACCAACAATTAATGATATACTACAAACCTAGTGTAAGGGCGATGATGAAGATTCCTAAATCTTGTCTCAGAGATTTGTCAGCATTGCCAAAAGTGCTAAATACAGAGTTTATTGGATTGTGTGAGATGCAGAGGCTTCCAAATCTATTTTAGGGAAAGAAATTGTATTACTAATAGTGCCAGATAAGAAAACTCCTTGGGTTGTGGACAAGGTAGCAAGTATTATACATGTGAGGATATGGATGCAGTGACCACTGGCTAGTTCAAAGGTTTGCATGTGCTTATCTGAAAAATTCACAATTCACAGATTCAAAACTCTTAACAGCTTTTTGGCTTTCATCTAGGTATGAGCATAGTTATCAGAACCAGCTGGTCCGGACTAGTTCACAACAAAAGTGACCCAAACTGGTGCCCAAAATTGCCTCTGGGATTGTTCGGCTAATTCTGATAGGGACAGACATAATCATGACCAATAGGGACGGACATCATCATGACCAAAAACAATTATAAAAATCAAGCAAAAATAAAAGGGTGCCCTCCCTCCCAAACCGTAATGCATCATTATATAATGGTGCCCACATCTTCTATATGAATCACACATTTCTTATTGTGTCATTTTTTAGCATTTCAAGATTGTAGAGCTGCGGTGAAGAGAGTTGACTCAAAGTGAGCTAGGAGCCAATTTATCATTGTTTGTGGACTGGGATGATTTTGATGATATATAATTATTTTTCGTAACATGATCTTTTATGGGTTCTAGAAGCCATTTATAATCTAAATGTTTATGTATTTTGATTTAGATATGTATTGCACTTGGTGACATTTTATATTCACCCTTACATGCCAAGTCTAATCAATGCAAAAAAGCCATCCAGTAGCAAGTATAACCAAGTACTTCAAACAAGTATGACCATTGACTATCATTCACTATCATCATTCATAAGTAAGCATCACATTAACCAATCATTCTCCAATAAACAATATCTGATATAAAATAAACAGTATGACAGTCCACAGTACAACAGTAAGTAGTGACAAAAGGAACTACCATTCAATGTGTCTCAGTAGTATACAGTACCCAAATGAAACATAGTTATTTAAGGCAATTATTATCTAATTATAAAGCTGTCCATCCAAAAGAATTAGAACAATTTATGTATGCAAAATGGAGTCTGTTTGCACATTGTTCAATGCACTTACAGGCCTGGGAGTGAGCCTGTTTTGGGTTTAAACAGGCTGCTAAAGGGGCCACCGGAAGCAGCCCTAAAGGCAATCCACAGTCCACAAGGGACTGTAAAAAGGAAAGACCGAGCCCTACAGATGCTGGTTGAGGAGGTAAAGGGGATGTCTGAGGTAGGATGAGGGCAATATGGCAATGGTTAATCACATTCATCCTTATGATTCAAATTTGAACTCCAAATAGGGACTTGAAGGTATCCGTATAACTTGTATAGTTTTTCCTTGAAATAACTTGTATAGTGTATCCGTATAACTTGTATAGTGTATCCGTTTATCTCATTTAAAGTTGATTGAAAACTTGAAGTATCAACAGGACTAAATAAAGACTAATTTGAATTCGCTACATATTCTTTAATTTTAATCCATGCTTTGATATCTCCAATATGGATGAGTTACATTGTGTGTTCATGTTGATGGTTTGTTGCTAATGAAGATTAGTTCCATATTATTTTTTTCTAAATGGCACTTTTGCACCTTTTTTTTTAATGAACTTAGGAATGTTTATTAACTATACCCTGATGAGAACAATATCTACTTTGCAGTGATGCAAAGATTGACATCTTTGAGGCTGTTGATAGGATGAGGAATCAAGGGAACAGGTCGCACTTCTTATACTTGTTTTAGAGTCTTCACTGCTTTTATTTACTTTGTGTCAATGATCTCAAGCATTTATTAGGGTACCATTTTCCCTGATATAGCAAATTTTTGAGTACGATGTCTAACAGGAAGCATGGTTGAGGTGCATACAAGGAAAGGAAGGTGGGGATTCAATGCTGATGCCTCCACAATTGGTCGGGGAAGAAGAGTTGAGGCCTTTCGTTGTTCTTGAGAATTTTTTTCTCTTCACACCACCTTTGTTTTCCTGTTATACAGTTTGTGTTTTGTAAAGTCAACTGGTATTCTGGTGTTAATCTGGGCAACATATACATTCCGGGCATTATCAGTATTATGTGGAGTGACTGATACAGTAAGAAATTAATTGGATGGGAAATTTTTGGGACTCAGAACATCCAATAATCTTTTCCAGGCATGTATTTGTGCTTCTCATTATAAATATCATCTGTCTATTATTTTGAATTAATTTTCTCACCATTTTTTTATGTTATGTTTGTTTAATACAATGATGTGAATGGAATGTGAGATAACTGATAAATGTTGTGATTAAATGAGCCCAAATAAATCATGAAAAAGAAAACCATACACACTTATTAGTGCACCGACAGTCAGGGATTCAGTTGAACTTCTTGGTTCAGGGAGGCCACATATCTAAATTCAACTTGCAGTCAAATTTCTTGGGCAATTGATAATTTGGGAGATGGGAACTTTCAATTTTGATCATGAGAGATATTATATGTAATTTGATTCTTCATTTCCGATGTACCAAAAATACCTGATTTGTACCGTTTTTGAACCATAATGGAATGCATATGCGGTTTTATTATTGCTTTCCAAAAGGTTAGTGGAATTTTTTCTCATCAACATATTTTTACTCTATTTTGGGACAGGAACTTGTGACAGATACATTGAGATGCATCTTGTCATGTATGTTAGCTTATATTTTAATAAGCTCTGTCCATTACATGTTGATTAAAGTGGTAAGTTGGGGGCACTGTCCGCGAGGAGACCCACTTTCAAACCTTGTGGATACCTTTTGTGACTTTGTCCACCAATCTGATAATGTTGCTGTGTTATATCTGTACGCAGCGGTGCCAATCTAGTATGGTAAATAAAACTTACAAAGAAAAAAAAAGCAACCATGGGATTTATTGACAAGTGAATCCATTGGGAGGAACTTGATGAGGAGCATAACAATTGTTGCCTCAAGGAATTTGATAGGCCTCCTTAGGAGTCCATAGAGGTAGTGGCCTCCCTACTAACACACTAGGATTACTAATCCTAGTGAGGTGATTATGTTTCAAGGATCAGCCTTCCACTCCAGGGCTCTATGTGCATGTGAGTGTAAATAAATAAATAATATAATGTATAATAACAGTGAGATACACCTATCTATCTCGATTCTTAACTTTAAATTTGTTAACATAGACATGGATGGGCATCAAATTCTTGAAGCTAACAATCTCAGATTTTTTGCAGTGCTAAAACACTGAAAACAAAATATTCCTGAAGAATTTTGAAGACCACTGGGGGAGTCCACAGAGGTAGTGGCCTCCCTACTAATTAATATATTTGGTTGTGGGGTGATATGTTTGTTGTCTTAGCCTTCCCATCTATCCTCTATATGTTGTGCATGTGAATGTAATTATTAATATGAATAATAATAGAGTGATACCCCTATCCTACAGGTTCTGGAATAGTTTCTGAGATTATAAAATATCCTTCCTTCCCTTATGCCTGAACCAGTGTTATGATGAATGTTTATATCGTAAATAGTATCTATTATATTCTAAGATTAAAACCCCATATGAATAATAACAGAGTGATACCCCTATCCTACAGGTTCTGGAATAGTTTCTGAGATTATAAAATCTCCTTCCTTCCCTTATGCCTAAACCAGTGTTATGATGAATGTTTATATCGTAAATAGTATCCATTATATTATAATATTAAAACCCCATGTGGCTGACCAGGTAAGTAAATTTTTTGTGTTTACAGGACATGAAAAAACATACAGAAGGGATTCCATATGCAGAATTTCGCTATGTGGGATACACAGTCTGGCTCTGAATTTGTGTTGGGCGTGGCCCAATTTTGTGCTTACAACAGCCTGCCAGCACCAGCACTAATTATGAATTGAATCTGGCTTAGAGTAGGTGTGGAGTAGGTTGCCACACTACTCTTAATTTGTGTTTAGATAGTGATGCAATGTAATGATGTAATTCATTTTCAAGCCCATGGAATTCGGTCTGGTAATGCATATTGTTTGGACTCCAGATTAGAATTTGGAGTTGCAATTTTGTATGTTCAGGGAGGAAAGCTTTAAGGTATATTTTGAATTTTTCACATAAATGGCTATTTTAAAGTTAAATTTTGTATTAGTTTGCATATTGTTTGGACTCCAGATTAGAATTTGGATTTGCAATTTTCTTACCAAGCCACATGAGCTCTTAACAAAACAATAGCTCTCTAACTCTTTCTGTTTGCACATGAATCTAGTACTAGTTGTTATTGTTGAGGGCTAATTATGTGCACAAATCCTTAAACTAGTCCTTAAAGTTTCCTGTAAATTTATCTTCTCCGCACTCACAATATCTTCAGGAAGGCCATACCTGGAAATACCTAGGCTATAAATATTTTACTAATATCCCCTACCTTGCTTGTGAAGAGGTGAGGGTTAAATTTGGCCATCTTGGTTAGTCTATTACCTGCCACCAAAATCCTATCAGTTTGTCTGGTTGTCTGAGGCAAACATGTCACAAAGTCCATGTAAACACTCTCTTATTATTATGAATAGGTAAGGTCATTGGCATTCCAATGATGGATTCCTCTTTGAAATGTTTAATAGATATATCTTGCATGTGCTTGGTTGGGTATTGAGTTGTGCCCTTCTTCATGTTCTAGGAGACATGGGCATTTGCAAACTACCAAGTGTACTAGAAGACCAAATGTGCAAAGGTGGATAGCTTCACAAATCACCCTTAAATAGGCTCAACCACCCCAGGGGTTGATGACCTCAGACCATGTAATGGATGCCTTCGAACCCTAATGTGGCCCCTTTTATGATAAGGATCCAATGACCTTAATGATGAGGAAAAAAAATATTCAAGAACACACCCGGCAAGTAGGGACTCTAAGGTTAATGAAATGGGACGCACCAGGAAAATAGGGACTTGAAGGTTTTTTATATGCAAAACATTAGCTGTCTCAGGTTGTCTAAGAGTATTAAAAAAACTGTAACTGCCATACTCCAGGGCCAATTTGTGTTGCTTGAGATATTAAAAACTAGATACCCATACGTGAATAATTACAACATTATACATTTACTATTACATACATCGTTTCCTCCCCACTTGTGAAGAAAGTGTCCATAATTTCTAGCAAGTTTTGTTCAAATATAGCCTGGGATATCCCTTTGGCTCAAGATGGCAGGTTCCCTGTTGACCTATTAAATATGATGTAGTTTTCCTATTTTGTGTTGAATCTGTTGATTTAGGTTGGAAGTTGAACAATATATTCTCTAATTATGGATCTTGGATCTCTAGGATTGCATTATGTGGGTGTAACATTTGTAGTATGTACCTCCTCCAACTGTGAGGATTCAGACAGGTTGATGGACCATACACAACTTGGAGAATTGTGTATGGTCCATATTGAATGGTTTTGGGCTTGTGGTGGTGATGTTTCTTGAACCATATCTTGTCAGGATGAAGCTAGACTTATCGTTCACCTAAACATTGTGTGGAATTTGATGCCTCTCAATGTTGGCAATGTGTTAAAACTCAATACAACTAACTTATGCAGTGGAAAAACAACTGGAGAACATCCGTGCTTTTTTGCCAATGGACTTTCTCTGGATTTTCCAAGTTTGAATTTTTTCATACAGTTCATATGAATTCCTACCAGAGTTGCCACTAATATCTGTGGATCAAGCAATTTTTGCAGCTCTGCCTCTGCTCTATCCAAAATGTGTCCTCTCTTGAAACTGGGATCTTTCTCAGAGACACTTTCCACAGACTTGCCTGGAGCAATGATAAAATTAAAGACAGCCATGCACTATGCCTTAAGAATAACCAACCCCTTTCCTTCACACTATGCTCTTTGTATAATGTTTGAAGCTGAGAGAGTATATCTAGAATGATATTTTCCAGCTGTGATAGCTCCCCTGTATGGCCAAAATGAACATTATGGTGCAGAATTCTAAATTTTGAATTTTTCACATAAATGTCTATTTTAAAGTTAAATTTTGTATTAGTTTACAGAGGTTTATATGTCTCATTCCCCTCCGGATTCGAACCTCCCACATCGGAAATACTCGTTCTTAACTGTTAAATTCCACATGTTATACTCCTAAGCAATTTGTTTATAACAAACATAGCTAGAAATTTAACTGGATAACTAACAAGTGGTTAGAGACGTTGCACATAAGCGTTTTATAGTTAAGACTTTCTTGCAAAAAAACTTTCATTCTCCAAAGATTGAAGGCTTGGCTGTATTGATTCTGTCACATTCTTCAAGTGGTTAGAGTTAAACAGAAGGGTTTTATAGTTAGGACTTTCTTGCAAAAAAAACTGTCATTCTCCAAAGATTGAAGGCTTGGCTGTATTGATTCTGTCACATTCTTCCCTTTGATTGAAGAGCATTCGATACGAGAAGTCTCCTAGGAACTTTTGGGCCAATTGCTTAACAACAAGGTTCTCTTTCTTTTCATAATCTCAACTTTGTGGTAGAAGGATTGTCAAAGTGTTTTTTCCACCCATCAATTTATTATGAAGGTATCTACACAAAACTCTAACTCATACTTCTAGTAACTAGAAGTGGATTGGTAGAACCATGCCCGATTTTGCTAAAATGTAATTCATATGAGTCTTGCCTAAATTTTTTTTTTTTTTTGCATAGATATGGCTAGATGATGGGAAACAAAAAGGGACTAGGTAATTCTATGTATATGTTTTTTAAAGGAAGCCTAGTCATATATCATAGGAATTTTCGTAATTCCACAATATTTTATTTTTTTTAAATACCATACCGTCGCTTAAGCGACGCCTGTAGGTGTCGGTTAAGCGATGCCTTTGTTTTTTTAAAAATACAATACCATCACTTAAGCGATGCCTGGATGTGTCGGTTAAGCGATGCCTGTGTCCGGGAGGTGTCGGTTAAGCGATGCTTGTGTGTTTTAAACAATACAATACTGTCGCTTAAGCGACGCCTGGAGGTGTCGGTTAAGCGACGCCTGTGTCTGGGAGGTGTCAGTTAAGAGACGCCTGTAGGTGTAAATGTTTTTAAAAAAAATTCGTCACCGTCGCTTTGTAAGTGTCGGATAACCGACACTTTACATTTAACCGACGATAAACTGAGCTGTCGCTTAACCGACGGATTGGAAAGATGTCGGATAACCGACGACACTCCACCGACGCTTAAAAAAAATCAATAGTGTCGTACATGCGACAGGGAAGTGTCAAAAATCCGACAATACGCCGTCATATTTTTGGTCGAAATGTAGTAGTGGCTTTATGAAAAAGCACCACCTTGGAGTGTTCTTTGGAGTTTTCAGACTCTCAAAATTATGAAATCATCGACGAGCATCGACTAATTCGGGCTCGTAAAATCCATGAATCAGTTCTTTTATCAAGAAATTTTTTTTTTCTTATTCGAGCTTGTAAAAAGTGAAGAGGGTCCTGAGTTTTCTTTCTTCGACTCGTTAAACCTTTATAAGAAAGAGGGAAGGGGAATTTCATTCACGTGTTTTTACATCATGGAAGCAAATATTGTTTCCTTAAACAAAGCACCAGTTTTGAGTCTATCAATATTTGGGTCTAATTGTTTTGACCTTATCCTGATTCAGAGTTTATTACTCCTCTAGTTGGCTTCTTTTCCAATTAAATGGGGAATCTATTAATGTATCCTACATTGTTTATTTGTGTCGTTGGTCCCTTTGTGTCAAAATTTTCCTTAGTCACTTTTGTGTCATACTCACTGTTCAAGGATTAAACCTTTGTCGACCATTCTTCATTTGACTTCACTTTTTGTGTCGACCATCCCGTGGTATCAGTTCATTACATTTTGTCTTCAGTAGTCCTTATCGTAAAATTTTGTAACAAATACATATCTAATTAGTCTTTGACATACCTCGTGTTGGATGATGAAGGATTCCTTAATGCCTTCATTCCAACATATCTCTTCCTATATATGTTAACACCTCTTGCTATGGGAATGAGATTTAGAGTTTATGAAAGTACCTTGGGGATTGTAGACATCAATGGAAATTTCCCTCGCTATTGGGTAGTGGGAATACCTTACTGTATCCTACTCAATGGATTCTTCAAGTGTTCGACTTCAAGTCCTTGTATTCACAATTATTAGAATGTACTAGGTAACTGTTGCAGCTGCAACGTTTTCCCAAATTTCTAAAAAAAATTGGACCCTCCTGGTTGATTTTGTTGAAGACTGTTTTGTTCCCACTCTGCTACACGTTTGGATTGTTTGAGGCCAGCTGTTTTCTTGCTTTTCGGGAAATTGTTTGTTCCTGCAAATGCTTTGGATTGTGGAACTTAGCAAGTTTCATGTTGTTTTATCGTTGTTGAAGTTTGGTCGAGGTTTGAAATGGAATTTTAGTCGCTGCTATTTCAGAGGACAAATAGAGATTGGACCGATGATTAGTTGTTTCTTTCACCGATCACGCGGTTTTATTGTTTCAAATTTTTTTCTTTGCGATGTTTTCTGAAATGTTTTGACTCTAATCGGAATATGTGGGCTGATCGTGTTCCACCGACGCTGCTCCAGAGTAGACTAACTGTCCTCCACACTGCTTTTTATTTCGTCGATGTTTTGTTCTATTTTTTCTCCGATGTTGATTAGTCTGCAGAAATTTTGGACCATATAACTTTCGTCGTTGCAGCTATGTAGTGTACTAATCGTCCGATGCTATAGTAGATCTGATCTTTGACGTGTAGATGCCCTATTGTAATGTTTTATCCTGTCGACGTTTGGTTTGTGCTCTAGAACCCCTAGAGCATGGGTCACCTGCCATTGTGGCATTCCAGTGAAATAACCGACCGACGTCAAGTGTTCTGATTCACCGATGGGGATTTTTATATGCCCGATTCTTGATCATTTTCCCACTGTTGTTATGAGCTTGTAATTGGTTCCATGAGTGGCGAAATGTGCCTTTGTTTTTATCAAGTTGAGATTTTCACATTGAAAACGTAGTACCAGTTTTACTTTTAACACTGGTTTGATCGATATTCCGTATGAATGATGAGTTGTTCGTCTGATTGCAGGCAAACCTAGGATATTTTTCTCTATTCAGTTGATGACTACTGCTGCAAAAAGGGAAATTGGTTGAAGAAAGAAAAAGCTGAAGCATAAAGAAGAAAACAAAAGTTTGATACTGACAGGATATAAAAAGGACCATCGGACTACGAAGCATAATCACTAAAAGCAAAGGCTCAGGCTTGGACAGTTCGTCAGTTACCAAGCCGGTCCTATTTTCATAAAAGTGTTTATCTGAATCATGAGCATTCACAAAATGACAAAACTATGAGATTAAAATGGTTTAGGGGCAACTCAAAGGTTTTGGCTGGTTTTTGTATAAATATACGAAAGTTAGAGGGAAGAGGGGATTTTCCCCAGTGAGACTTGTGAAAAACTTGTTGTAAGAGGAACTATTTCATGTTGCAATAATATAATTACAATTTTTCCTGTTGGAGAAAGTGTTGTGTGGAATGTTCAAATGTGGTGAAATGAACAATGTTGAAGGGGAACTATTTCATTTTCAGCTTTGTTTCATTAACTGTGATATCGTTCTAACTTTCTGAACCTATGTTCTTCGTATGAATGTTCTATGGTTTATTTTATGATAATTTCCACTATGAGTAATGAATGTTTTAACAAACGACAAGCTATCTTGTTGTGCATATCTCTATTCATGTTTATGTGTTTTGATTCTAAGAACAACTATCTATGATTTATCTTAACATATGAGCAATAATACATTACTCATTAATTGATAATATTGCTCCCTAGGGACAACTTAGTTAGTCTTGTTTTCTGTTGTGTGTTATTTAGATGCAAGAGAGTTCAAGACTAGGTAAGAACCTGCGCATCACATTATGACCGCTCCTCGTATTCTTTATCAATCTACATGTTAGATATGCACTTGGATATTATACTTAAATTTTAAAAAATACAAAAATATACACGGTGGACCGGGTCACAACCAGTAAAACCCTTTTTTTTGTTACTTGACCTACGGTACCTGGACCGCAAACCGGACGGATTCCCTGTACCAAACAGTCATGGGCTAGTTGGGAACGTTGATTGGGGAGAATTCCTTGTTGTTGTTTCCTATGATTTTCCAGGCCTCAACAGTTCCTGGTGCTATAAGGAGGGCCACCAGTGTATGGCTAGCCGGGGAAATCCATTTCCTCAAAGTTACTCCACCAGTGATAGTTTTGAAAGCGGTTTATTTCCTGATTCAAATACTGAAGAGGATAGAGAACATTTTTTTTCTGTGGACAACCAAGTAGTTAATGATCTGAGAAGACATACATGGGCCTATGTAAAGAGTATTGGAGGGTTACCCACTATCCCTGATTTACCCCGAAGAGAATACAAGAAGAAAGACCGTCCTATTTTGGAAGATTCAGTGTTGGTCGAAGATTTGGAAGAATTAGTGGAAGTAGCATTACAGGAAGTTGTTCAGCCTTTGAATCAAGTAGGCCGAAACAAACCTTACTGTTCTCCTATGCATACTCCTGTTCCATCACCACTTCAATCTCCACCTAGACTCATGGCAGGCGTAAATGTGAATCAGCCACCTAACCCACCAAATCCACCACCTGCTTGGAAAGCCAGATCACCTCTAAACTTAGCACCTTCGTTGCATGACTTATCTCAATATTTTGAGAAGATGCTGCCCAATTTTGACCCTAATGAGAAGATTTTAGTAGATGACCATTTGCAAAGTTTCTATTTGTCCATAGAAGGGTTAAAGGGTAGAGAATACGAAGACATAGTCTGCAGAATTTTTCCACATACCCTTAAAGGAGCAGCAACTTCATGGTATTTTGTTCTGCCTGCTAATTCAATCCCATATTGGGATACCTTTGAAAGGATATTTAGAAGCAAATATGCAACCCAAAAAACACATGCGGCTCTCATGAAAGGACTGTGCACTTTAAAGAAAGAAAGAAAAGAAAAGGTGCATAGTTTTACCTAAAGATTTGCAGCTTATCTTAAGAATATTTCTGAAATTGATAAGCCCTCGGATAAAGTTTTGATTGGGTATTATACTTCAGCTCTAGGGCTCGATTTGGCCATGTTTGCCAAAATTAAAGCCAAACCTACGCTAGCAGAGACTTATGAAGAAGCGGAGAGAGTGGAGGCTGAAAAGGAAAGCATCGAAGATTATCCTGAGCAGTCAAGGGAAAAAGATTTGGGAGGAAAGCTTTGTTATGTACTAAGCCTAAAGACGAACAATCAAATGATTTCGAAGGAATGGAAAAGATGATGCATAAGCTATCTAATAGAATAATAGACTTGGAAAAGGAAAAGGAAGCCTAGAAGTTCTATAAGCCTTATTACAAGAAAAAAGAGGATAACAATCAATCCCAACCCCCTCCACATAGTCCTGCATCGATGAACTTAACAGAGGTAGGGATGGATAACTTTTGCACTTCCCACCAACAACCCCATTCTAAGAAAAAAATTCCTCAATGGATAAATTCAATGACATTGGTAATAAATCAACTATTGGATTCCAAATTAACTCAGGATAATGATGAAGAGGGAAAAGATAACAATAAATTAACATATAAACAAGAGGATGATGCCATGGTTGTATGGGACTGTGTATCGTTGTTTGATACTGAAGAAGAAAAGGATCTGAGACATGAATATTTCTCGTAAATGAATGTGACAACAAGAAGCCAAGGGTTTATTAAAGAAAATAGAGTTATACTCCCGAAGATTAAGAGACTTCAAAAGAATGTAAAGAAATTTCAGAAAAACACCTCAACTAATAAAATTCCGGATTTTACCATTACCAGTCAAAATTTGAAGCAGGTCAACATGCCTACTAAGCCCATTGAAGAGAAGATCAATAATGTGAAAATGAATCTCACAGAACATAATATGGATTATGACATTGTGGAGGATATCAAGAAGGTAAAGGCAAATATTTCGTTATTTGAGATGTGTAACGTGCTGCAGCAGAAAGAAAAGTTATTGAAAGCACTTGAAATACTAGAGGAGAAGCTTCCCACCGAAAATCAGCCCCAATAAGAAGAAATTGGTGAAGCAAGTGTGGGAGGTAAGCCTAAATTCAAGACTCCACCTTTTCTCCTTACTTTTGAAATTTTCAATCACAATGTGCACAACTGTCTAGTAGAATCAGGGGCATCAATAAATGTTATGCCACTGTCAGTTTGCAAGAAGATAAATGGACAGCCTAAACCATCTATCTGGAAGGTCATTTAGTTGGACAGAACAAATGTGAAGGTAATTGGGGAAATGGAGGATGTTCTCTTTTGCTTATATTCCAATGATAAGGTATGTCAATTCATTGATATTGTGGTAGCAGACATACCTGAGGCTTATGGACTTGTTTTGAGTAGAGATTGGTCAACAAAGCTGAATGGGTATTTTTCTTTCAGACTGGTCACATCTGTGGCTACCTTATAAAGGAATCCCAAATCAAATTAAAGTTTTAAGAGAGCCCCACATGAAACACAATGTCACTCAGTTAGAAGGTAAGAATGAACCAGTGAATTCTATTTTGGGAAATTACTTCATTGAGCTAGAACCGGGAAACTATCAAGCGGAAGAAGCCAGCGTTACATCAGATACTTAGCCTAATCTCCTTCAGTTTTCACAAGCTAATGAAATTGATCGTAAAATAGTAGACTTAGTTGTAGATGTAGATTCATGTACAGTAGTGGTAGGCAATTTTTCGAAACTTTTCTTTGACAGGTCTAAAAATTTAGAAGGATCAGGAGCTGGCTGTGTCCTGATTGATCCTAAGAAAAATAAACATTTTCTTTCATGTAGGTTAGAGTTTGAATGCACCAATAACACAACCAAGTATGAAGCATTAGTTCAGGGACTAAAAAAAGCAATTGAATTGAAAGTAGAAAATATGAAAGTGTATGGGGATTCTGAAATAATTGTAAAACATATTCGAAATCAAATACATTGCATTTCCCCTCATTTAAAAGCTTATAAAAATGAAGTATGGGATTTGCTTAAATGTTTTCATTCATTTAATATTGTATTGATTCCTAGACTTAAGAATGCAGCAGCTGACTTGTTAGCCACCTTAGCTGCGAGGCTTGTGCCCTCTAATAACATGTGTTCTATTGAATTTCTTTTTAGACCTTCGGTTCTAGATATGATTACCAATTTACGTGTTTTTGATGATGATCAGCAGATTCTAGAATGTTTGACAAATGACGAAACCTTCAAAGGGACAATCATTGATGATGAAGAACATCAAGCCAAGCTAAAATTCAATAATTTTATTCCTAAAGGAGTCAGGACTTTAGAGCGTATGTTTGATCTAAACGATAAATTTAGAAGTCCAGTAAATGTTAAGGCTCATATCTCGTCTCTACAGTTTGAATTGATTAATTTAGGGACTGAAATTGAGCCTAAATATGTGAATTTGGGAAAGTGTTGCTCTCCAGGTGAAATAAATAAGTTCAGCAGTCTGTTCAAACAATACAAAGATGTTTTTTCCTAGACATATGAATATTTGAAGACATATGACACCACTATTATTCAGCATGTTGTCCCTATCAGATCTGGAGTCAAGCCCTATCAATAGCATTTGAGAAAAATGCATCCAAAACTAGAGCCTCTAATTCATAATGAAGTAAAAAAGTTGTTGGATGCTAAATTTATCTTCAAGGTTAGACACTCGAAATGGGTTTCAAATCTGGTACCAGTAAGAAAGAAATCTGGAGGAATTAGACTATGTGTGGATTTCAGAAACTTAAATCGCGCTTCGGATAAAGACAATTATCTAGTCCCACCCATGGAACAGATATTGCAAATGGCTTCGGGTTCTGAGTTATTTTCTTTATTAGATGGATTCTCTGGCTACAGTCAAGTGTTAGTAGCTAAAGAAGACAGACTTAAAAATACGTTTAGAACAAGATGGGGGACTTTTGCTTACAGAAGGATGCCCTTTGGACTCATAAACGTTGGAGCTACTTTCTAGAGGGATATGGACATAGATTTTTATGGTCTGATTGGCCACAGTGTTGTAGTATAACTTGATGACATCACAATCTTTTCAAAGAAGAGAGATGAACACGCATTTCATCTAAAATAGATTTTCGAGCATTGCCGAAAATATGGTATCTCGCTGAACCCCAAAAAGTGTGTGTTTGTTGTTACAGAAGGAAAGCTACTGGGTCACGTGGTTTCTAAGAAGGGGATATCCATAGACCCAGAGAGAATCAAAGCTATCGAATATATTCCCTTACCCCATAATAAAAAAGGCATGCAATCATTTATGGGGACAATAAATTTCGTGCGAAGGTTTGTGCCAGATTTCGCTCAAATTGTTAAAACTTTGTAGCAAATGGTGAAGCAAAGTGTACGATTCAAGTGGACTGGTGTAGAGAAGAATGCATTTAGTAAAATAAAGACATCTATTGCGCATGCACCCTCCCTCAAAATTCCAGATTTTGAGAAAGATTTTATTTTGTACACTTTCACATCTGGCTATTCACTAGCAGCGGTGCTTACTCAAAAGGAAGATGGGGGAGATGATTTCCCCATATCATTTATGAGCACTGGTCTGCAAGGGGCCGAATTGAATTACCTAGCTATGGATAAACAAGCTTACATAGTCTTCAAAGCGGTAAAACAATTTAGGCCTTATATACTTAAGAACCGGATAAAGGTAACCGTTCCACACCCAGCTGTGAGGTCTCTTTTCGTACAAAAAGAATTAGGAAAAAGAAGAGGCAATTGGGTAATAGCTTTACAGGAGTATGACCTCGATTTCAATCTAGCCTCCATAGTTAAAGGGAAAGGATTGTGTAAACTAATGACTGAAAATAAAGACAATGATTAAAATAACTGGGAAAATGAAGCTGAGTTACATTTGATGGATGTATGTCCTCTTTTCACAACTCCAGACTCTTGGTATCGAGACGTTGTGCATTAACTTTAGGATGGATTGTTACCAGAAAATTGGAATTCCAAGCAAAGAAGAGCACTACATCTTAAATCAACTTCATATCAGATCGTTGAAGGAATATTATTCAAGAAGAATTATGATGGAGTTCTTCTTAGATGCTTAGAGAAAGAATATGCAAGGAAGGTCATGATAGAGTTAAATGATGGGCCTACTAGAGGGAATTTTTTCGGAGATACAACAGCCCATAAAATTCTCAGAGCCGGATACTATTGGCCTACACTGTTCAAGGATGCACATGCCCATGTCAAAAAATGCGATATCTGCCAAAGGTGTGGAGGAAGACAAGCTAAAGCAGCAGGACCATTAAATTCTGTGATGATAACAGAACCGTTCGAGTAATGGGGAATTGATATCATTGGAGAGATAAAACCAAATTCTTCCTTGCAACACAAGTATATTCTGACGGCAACTAATTACTTCACTCGATGGGTCGAATCCATTCCATTACGTAAAGTGAATGAAGATGCGGTCATGGACTTCTTGCACGATCATATTATGACCAGGTTTGGGGTTCCAATTTCTCTAGTTTCCGATAATGCTACTTATTTTTCCTCTATTAGATTAACTGCATTTGCTCATGAAAAAGGGATTAAGTTGCATTATTCTGCAAATTATTATCCACAAGGAAATGGTTTGGCTGAATCTACAAACAAGAATTTGATTAGAATCTTAAAAAAGACTGTGATAGAAAATTAGAGAAGTTGGCATTCAACATTACCAAATGCTCTTTGGGATGATAGGGTCACACCCAAGACTTCCTTAGGTGTGTCACCATATACCCTTGTTTATGGAAAAGAGGCCATTCTGCCCCCCAATAGTATGCTACCCTCTTCCGTAATATCTCAGGAGTTAAGAGGCTCAGATAATGAAGTCTTGCAAATAAGAATCCATAATCTTTTGAAGGCGAAGGAGTCTAGATCCAAAGCTAGAGAATGTTTTAAGCAACAACAGGAGGTAGTTAGGAGGTGGTTTGATAGGCACAAAGCTAGAACAAAAGAATTTGAAGTGGGAGATTTGGTTCTTAAGTG
Source organism: Pseudotsuga menziesii (assembly GCA_001517045.1). Taxonomy (NCBI): domain Eukaryota; kingdom Viridiplantae; phylum Streptophyta; class Pinopsida; order Pinales; family Pinaceae; genus Pseudotsuga; species Pseudotsuga menziesii. The sequence goes on along the minus strand of LPNX010369909.1, from coordinate 137,981 downwards.
GGATCACCCACATGATGAGAAGGGAAAGCACACGAAGTTTCAACAGTTATGGGTAGGCCCTTTCCATATTGCAGCAAAACTTGGCCCCTCAGCCTATAAATTGCAAGATTTACAGGGATGGGAGGAGAACTTACCAGTAAATGGTTTAGTTCTTAAACCTTGTTTTTCTTTTTTTTTTCTTTTTTTTGTACATAAATAAATTGATTTTTTTGTCCACTTTGATTTATTTCATTCCGTTTTTGTTTTTAGTATAGATTTCTTTTGATTTCAATAAAAGAGCCAAACTTTTGGTTGCATGGAAAGCATCAGAGTTCTGTATTAATTGAGATCTTTGGGTATTAGACTATATCTTATTGTTTGAATCTGATGGAATTTCTTCTAATAAGTAGTTTTCCTAAATGGCTATGAACACATTGAAGTCTGGCGTAATCCCATAAAATAACTCAGGATCAAAAGGTATGGAATACTATTTCGAGGCTCCATCCATTTCACATCTAAAAATGTCTAAGGGGGTGACAGCAAAAGACCCATGGAAAGGAAGCAGGGTAAACAGTATGTTATATATAAATGATCCCATGCCAAGAATTGAAAGCTAAAAGGCTAATAAGAGTCAAAACTCCTAAGAAAGCAATATTTATCGAAACAAAGTACTGAATCATATGAGTACAGATTGCCAAAAGTTCTTCTCCATCCATGAGCTAAAAATTAAACGCATTTCTCACACAAAAGGACACTATGGATAGAAGAACCTGAATAAAATTCAGAAAGAAAGGCATGAGCAGGAATCAAAGGGACAAAAGGTCCACAAACACACAAAAGTGCCAAATGGCATGGGAATGGGGAACAAATGAATATTTATGCTTACCATGTGTTACAATCCTGTGGTGTCTAAGCTGGAAGCTACCCAAGGACAGGGGTAAAATGAAATTCATCTACTTTTCCTCAAAAGAGTTATCTTGACTTTGAGATTTTGGGTTCCATTTTTCTAAAATTGGACTATCATCAATGATTAAAAGTACATATATTTGCCATTATGGAAATCTAGACATCTAGAAGAATTCAACATGTCGGTTTTACTGCTAAATAGTCTGTTACTTAAGGAAGAGTTTGTTCATAGATATGGGTTCACCAGTTAGCCACCAATTGTTGCAGCTGCAACGTTTTCCCAAATTTCTAAAAAAATTGGACCCTCCTGGTTGATTTTGTTGAAGACCATTTTGTTCCCACTCTGCTACATGTTTGGATTGTTTGAGGCCAGCTATTTTCTTGCTTTTTGGGAAATTGTTTGTGCCTGCAAATGCTTTGGACTATGGAACTTAGCAAGTTTCATGTTGTTTTATCATTGTCGAAGTTTGGTCAAGGTTTGAAATGGAATTTTAGTCGCCGTTATTTCGGAGGACAATTAGAGATTGGACCGATGATTAGTTGTTTCTTTCATCGATCATGCGGTTTTATTGTTTCAAATTTTTTTCTTTACGATGTTTTCCGAAATGTTTTGACTCTGATTGGAAGTCGTGGGCTGATTTTGTTCTGCCATTGCGGCTCCAGAGTAGGCTAACTGTCCACCACACTGTTTTTTATTTTGTCGATGTTTTGTTCTATTTTTTCTCTGATGTTGATTAGTATGCGGAAATTTTGGACCGTATTAACCATCCGATGTATAAGTAGATCTGATCTTCGATGTGTGGATGCCCTCTTCTAATGTTTTATCTCACCGACATTTGGTTTGTGCTCCGGAACCCCTAGACCATGGGTCACCCGCCGTTGCAGCATTCCAATGAACTAACTGACCGATGTCAAGTGTTCCAATTCGTCGATGGGGATTTTTATATGACCGATTCCTGATCATTTTCCTGCCATTGTTATGAGCTTGTAACTGGTTCCATGAGTGGCGAAATGTGCCTTTGTTTTTATCAAGTTGATATTTTCACATTGAAAACGCAGTACCAGTTTTACTTTTAACACTAGTTTGATCGGTAGTTTGGTTTATGTTTGTTGAAGGTAGTCCAGATGAATGATGAGTTGTTGGTCTGATTGCAGGAAAACCTAGGAGATTTTTCTATATTCAGTTGATGCCTACTGCAGCAAAAAGGGAAATTGGCTGAAGAAAGAAAAAGTTGAAGCATAAAGAAGAAAATGAAAGTCTGAGACTAACAGGATATCAAAAGGACCATCATACTACGAAGCATAATCATTGAGAGAAAAGGCTCAGGCTTGGGCAGTTCGTCAGTTACCAAGCCGGTCTCATTTTCATAAAAATGTTTATCTAAAACGTAACGTCTTAATCATGAGCATTCACAAAATCACAAAACTATGAGATTAAAACGGTTGGGGGGCAACTCAAAGGTTTTGGCTGGTTTTTATATAAATATATGAAAGTTAGAGGGAAGAGGGGATTTTTCCCACTGAGACTTGTGAAAAACTTGTTGTAAGAGGAACTATTTCATTTTGCAATAATATAATGACAATTTTGCCTATTGGAGAAAGTGTTGTGTGGAATGTTCAAATGTGGTGAAATGAACAATGTTGAAGGGGAACTATTTCGTTTTCAGTTGTGTTTCATTAACTATGAGATCGTTCTAACTTTCTAAACCTATGTTCTTCGTATGAGTGTTCTCTGGTTTATGTTATGATAATTTCCACTATGAGTAATGAATGTTTTAACAAACGACAAGCTATCTTGTTGTGCATATCTCTATTCATGTTTATGTGTTTTGATTCTAAGAACAACTATCTGTGATTTATCTTAAAATATGAGTAGCAATACATTACTCATTAATTGATAATATTTCTCCCTAGGGACAACTTAGTTAGTCTTGTTTTCTGTTGTGTGTGATTTAGATGCGAGAGAGTTTAAGATGAGAGGTAAGAACCTGCGCATCACATTGTGACCGCTCCTCGTATTCTTTATCAATCTGCATGTTAGATAGGCACTTGCATATCATACTTAAAGTTTAAAAAATACAAAAATATACACGGTGGACTGGGCTGCAACTGGTAAAACCTTTTTTTTTGTTACTTGACCTATGGTAGCCGAACTGCAAACCAGACGGATTCCCCATACCAAACAGTCATGAGCTAGTTGGGAATGTTGACTGGGGAGAATCCCTTGCTGTTGTTTCCTGCAATTTTCTAGGCCTCAACAGTAACTTGGGCACCATTTTCATTAATGGTGGTTCCCTCATGTTTGTTAATGGTTCTCATCAATGACTGGTAATCAAACGGTTTCCTTCATGTTTGACTTCAGCTCCTTTATTCACATGGTTAGGATTCATACCTTTTGGCGGTTTGGATTGAATACCTTGGGCCAACAATAGAATCATCATTTTTTTCTATTTCCCGAGTTTTGCAAGACTTTGTCACACTTCACATGACATTTTCTGAGACATAGATCGACCTTGTATTCTTGTGGCTATGATTGATTATCGAGCATGGATCCATCTTGTTCATTTGTGGCCATGACTCCTTTAGATTTGATATGGCACATTTTTTCATATTGAGCGACCATGATAGTTACACCAGTTATGAACATGTTAGATCTACCTACATATTTATGGTGATGATTTGCATATGGACGTGTATGTCCCAGAGATCATTTTTGTCTAACATTAATCTCTCTTTCAAGTACCTTTGTTCAAGCCTTTCGATATTGGATTCTCTGCTCTCTCCATACTCAGTTGTTTCCTTTTATAATGTATTTCAGGTATCGTATTCCCCTCTAACCTCATACATTAGGGGGGATCTGTTATTTCCCAAAATGACACATCTCTTCCTATGACCACTTTCCCATGATTTTGTCTCATGTCAACACTTCCATGACAAAACTTCATGAAAATCACTGAGAAAAAACTAACTTGGAGGAACCAGATCTAGAGTTATGTAGCTTTGTTTGACTTATTATCTGCATCATTGGAAAGGTATTTAAGTTAGAAAGAACTTTCTGTAAGACTCTAAATTCTAAAAATTCCAAGAAGTACCCTTAGAATGAGCATCTTTGAACTATTCACGACTTGTAGTACATGGTACCCGCGTGTTCCACCTTTGTACACGCGACTTTCTTTGCATGCTACCCGGGAATTCGCCAAATTACTATTATATTTACGAATATTGTCACTGCAACCCATGAATCCATTTTCATTTGTGACTATTGTCACTTCATCCCATAAATATCACTTTGCATTCGCGATTGTTGTCACTTCAACCCATGAATATGTCCTGTACATGTCAAAAATGGATGTTTCTTGAACGTTGGGTAGTATGGGTGTTTATGAAACTCACTCCTTCAGTTGTAACTACTTTTTCTTTGACACTATCTCTTAACAAAGGTATAATTATAGGTAGAGAGGTCCATGAGAAGGGACTTGAATCTTTGGATTTTTATGCTAGAAGAACTGGGACTCTCTTTCCCCCACCTTTTCCCTAGAGATAATCCTTGTGTTACATATCTTGGAGGCTGATTTCCTTGGAGAAGAGAAGAAAAAGAACCATATCAAGGTTTTGTGAGGTGCTTGACTTGAAGAGAAGGTATACTTGTACTTATTTTATCAATTAATAAAGATGTGATGTCCTTCCTCTTCCAATCAATGTGTCTTATATATTGAATCTTGAATTATGATCATATGATGTTGTCTATCATATTAGGATTTCATATTACTCTGATTATTATTTCTTTACATGTGGTCATATTGCTTTGAGGAAGGTATAATTGGTTTTGCAGGTATCTTGGAGAAAGAGGAGAAAGGGGAGGATTGAAGGGATTATTGGATCAACCTTTGTTTTCCAAGGTATGAACCATTATAATCTATGAATATTGTTTATATTTGCTTATAGAACTACATGCATCTCTCTTTTAACCCCAGTACATTGATGGCCTATTAAACCCTATCCATAGGAAACTTTCCTCTACAATAGAATTGCAGTTGGATTTGGTTATACTACGGTTGCGTATACTGCAGTTGTGGCCAGTTATACTACAGTCGAGTATATTGCAGTTGCAGCTATGGTTTTTTGTTGATCGTTTCTCCTCTACATTCATAGAATATGTATTCATGGTCCTTTCTTGGAGCAAATCATACGCTATGCAGTCCTTTCTTTCATGCCTAACCGACTAACAAAAAATGCAGAAAAGTTTCGCTAGTTTTGACACAACCTTCTAAAGGTATACTCATTCCTTGGACCAATGTCCTCTAGTCTGACAAATCCAGCACCATGAGAATCCTTCTTGAATTAATGGATTTAGGGATACATCCTATAAATATTTGTGGAATTCTGAGCATTGATCCTTGTGATGTCCCTCTGTCCAGCATCGAATGCACCATACTTCTTCTTGGACTTCCTTTCCCTTCTTAATATCTTGCAATTGAATAGTGAGGTTCATCGATTGTGATTGGATCTGGCTCATTCCAATCCCTATTTCGCCAGCTGGTGAAGCTTCCAGTTTCATCGTGATTTCTAGAGCTTCTTCTTGACAAGTGATCTTCAATTGCATCAATAACATAAGGATGTGTGGTTCCAAATTTGCGATAAACCATTCCTTATTTTGCACATCTCTCATTCCAAATTTGACCTTAGCCATCAAAGTTTTTAATTGCTGATTAAAATCCCACACCGATTCATTAGGGTATTGCTTTATTTCCTTTAACTCAATAATATACTGTGATTCAGACTTTGGATTCTAAAATTCCTCGATCGGTCCAGTCCTAATTTGCGTTAGTGTCTTCTGGGGATTCCCCATTGGTACTTTCACAAATTTCATGTACCAATCTAACGCTTAGCCTCGAAAGGTCATATCTAGTTGTCCTTTCTTGATAACTTTATCTTGCACTTGTTTTATTTTTCATACTGCTTTACATAAGAACCAATATTGTTCAGGATATTTAGTCCCATTACCCTACAATAGGGGTAGTTTGACATCGTCATCTGCCATTTTATGTATTCTTCCAGTATTTTTCATCCCACTACTATTACTATTGTGATGAAAATCATGACAACCTTGCAGAGAACTCACGTTTCGTCCTCCTCAATTTGACGCAATCCACAGAGGTATAGGTATGTTGTCACGTCTTTGGGATGGTCCTTTCTCAGGCTTAGGCGTAGACTGGTCATTTCCTTCTTCACTAAAGGGAATCTTATTACCTTGTGGTCCCTTCTTGTAGTCTTCCATTCTGGTCACACCATGACACTCCTCAGTCCTCATCCTCTTTTATTTTCGAAACCTCACCCAACTTCACAGGAGACCACACTCTTCCACAGCTTTCCTCACAGTATTGTTGTAACTTCCATCCATCTCACCCATATCTTTCCATCCAATCCCTCACCTTCATAGTAGCCACATCCTCCGTGCACTAGGGATTTATTCATTGGATTTGATTTTTAGTATTCCTTTTTCTCTATGAGCATCTTAATCCATAGTTGCAATGATAATAGAAATATCCCCCTCAATCCCTTAAAGAATTCTCTTTCTGCATTGATGTAGTATTTAACTTACTCAGATATAGATCGGAAAAGACTTGTTAACATCATGATCCATATTGACATTTCGATTAAAAAATACATTAACATACAGTAAACCAACACACTCTGCAAGGCTTCACATTATTTAGATTTAACTAAACAAGCACATATATCACATCATCATAGATTTCACATGATTCATTATCAAACAATCTTAAAAAGGAAACACATATTACAAAAATCCAAACAAGAAGTAGAATTGTGTCATCAACAAAGTCTTCATATTATTAACACTGACAATAAACCACAAAAGATAGAAAATTCCTTGGTCGATTAGCCTCATACCAGAAAATTACATTCATTCTTTCGTAGAAGATCATGGTCTCATTTCTTATGATGCATATATATCATCTTATAACTCTACTTATAGGATTACTAAGTTATTACAAAATGTTCCACTTTACTAATATTCTAACTAAATTGACCAAATTGACCACACTAGTTGGTTTCTTCCTTCATCGTGGTTGGCTCTTCATTCTGTTGACATCTTTCTCATTGGTGGTGGAAGCGCAATTTGTGCACTCTAATCCCTTTCCAATAGAATAAATTCCAAAGATAGAAGAAAACCATGTACACCAAAGATAATATTGCTTCAGATAAAGAAGAGAGTGACAATCCAAAGCATGTATTATTTATGTCCCTAATTCAGGATGAGAATGCATTGGAAGGAAAATATTCAACTAAAGGATCTCCTACTAATATATCTGAAGTTGGGAAGGAATGTACATACAATGGAATTTACTTTCCTTCTCTGAATCTGAGGAAAAGAAGACATCAAGAATCTTAAAATAACTATTGAACTTGGAGAAAAGTCTTGACAACAACATTCTGTGTCGAAGTCTAAAGATGAGGACAATTTTGGTGTCAACTAGGAAGGTGAATTGATGAGTGCTCGAGGTGATTTAAAGAAATCAAGGGAAGAAAATAAAGTACTGAAGGAACAACTTGAAACAAAAAATGAATTAATCAAGCAGCGCAGGGATATGAATTAAGACTTGAAGAAACAATTGAGAATCAAAGAAGAGGAATTACATTACACAAACAAAAAAATAAAGGAATTAGAAGAAAACTGGTGTGCACTTGTGAAGTCCTAGAAGGAGTCAGAATTGGTAAATGAACTACTGCATAAAAAAATTGCATTGAAAGAATCAGATGCTTCAGACTCAAAAGCAGTCAATGCAAGTCAAGGAAAATCTTAAGTTTGAGTTGGCACAGAAACTCAAAATAATTTCAACAACAACTTGATTATCCTGGATGAAATACTAAGTTGTCAACCGTCTCCAGAATATAAGACTGGTATTGGGCTTGTAAAAGCAAGTTATGGTATGTGCAACAAATGAGAACCTAATTTCAACCAACAGGATACTTTTCATAGAAAACTTGAACTGCCTACAAGAAATGAAAAACCCAGCTATGCTAACACCTCCATATATAAAAATACTATCAAATGTTGGAGATGAAATTTTGTCTGGAATATAATGAAATATTGTCACCCTATGAAGTGTTATATGTGTGATAAATATGGCCACAAGTCCTTGAAATGTTTCCTTAAAATCCAACATCGAAAGAAATATGTTAGCAACAATTGTGTTGAAAACCGTCTGCCCCGGGAACAAAGGTCGAGTATGTGTCAAAAGGATTGGAAAAGAAATGTATCTCAAAACAATGTAATTCAGTTCATCCAATAAAGAATATATGGATGATAAATACATCTTAGGAATGTGAAAATGGTCGAACTAACATCTGTGCAACATCAGTAGCAAGTGATTATTGCATACATTGCTAACCCAAAGGGGTTATGTACGGTCCTTGAGTACAAAACATGTATAATCAAACACTCAAGGATTGATAAAGTCAGTGGGATTTTATTGAATTTATTTAAATAATTGTTACTTTATAGCTTGAAATGTGTTGTTGTTATTATAAAATAAAATATCCACACATACAATAGTAAGAAAAAAATGTACAAGTTTTACACCATGATTGCACAAAGAGGGAATCCTTTGTATTATATTCAAAATATGATTACAAAACTATGGAGCTTTGAAGCTCACTTTACATCAAGACACAATTGGGATTTAAGGACAAATTTGAAGCATACCAAAACTAAAGAAAACAAAAGATGACTCCTAGATACAACTTGAGGTCAAATTCTTCAACACGATTGGAAGACAAAGGTGAAAGATGTAAGTCCAAGTTGATTGGAGTTTGCTCCTTAGTTTCAGATGATTGCAACATGGGAAGAAGATCTAGTGTTGAGGTGTATTAATTAGGCTCAACCTCAAGGTGACTTGGAATATTGAATGTTTGTTGTTTCTACTATTCCCAAAAATCCAGTCATATATTCAAATTTGACAGTGTCTCTGAGGTAGTTCGGTTGAAGCATTATTGTTGGTACCATGACAAAAAAATGGATTTAGTTACCTAGTTCTACCAAATACCTAGGTTCGTTTGCAAGCGTCCAAGGTTCTCTTGCTAAGATTGAACCACTATGTGAAGGGTGTCAAGAGAATTATTCAGACACTGGAAATAATACATGATGGTGAAAGATGACTGAAGAAAGGTAAATCAAGATGCAAATGATAAGATAAGATAGATGGAGTATAAACTAAGGTGGTGAATAGAATGAAAATACCACCAACTTATAGAACTAGGAAGAAGGTCATCGTGAGCTTGAACATAAACTAAAGGGGTGTCGAAGCTAGTGAATTCATGCATTATGCAATCCAAGGAAGATCACGTTGAGTTCAAATTTAATACATAGGACAAAAGCTGATTTGGAGGAATCATGTTGTAGTAAAAGCTACAGTACGAACACACCGTATGGACAACACATCGAGCACATCAAATTCTCACATGAACTATAAAGGTTGGAAATATATGGGAATTTATTGAAGAAAATAAAAAACACCTCAAGTTCGCAGTTCAAGACAAGATCACTTGTAGGTTATTTTAAATTAGACGTAGAAAATGTGAATAAGAAAAAATAAGTTATTTCACTACATCTCATGCAAAGACATAGTTATCTATGACCTATCATACATGAAGCAATAAGTACAAATATGGAGGGAGATATCAAAGAAAAATGTCCCTTTACCATTGATGTCAAAGGGGGAGAGAAGCTTAAAGAAGAGAAAGAGAGAAGATGAAGATCCCAATGATAGAGGTAGAAATGCCAGAGTAAAGAAACAAGAAGACAAAGGTGTGAGCACGATCACATAAAAAAATTTAGATGCATATCTTTAGGATACAATACAAGGCATGGATGACATACACACATCTCCAGGGGGAGTTCAGTATGAGTACTATCACTCAAGGTAGTGTTGACATCAATGAAAAAGGGAAATATTGTTGAATATATGTTGTCATTAGTGTCAAAGGATCAAATATCATAAGTAAATTCATCGATGTCAAAGGATCAAACATCAAAATTCAATTCAAAGATGTCAAGGGATCAAAGATTAGTAGTGAAAGTTGTCAAAATATCAAAAAATAGATGGAGTAGAAGTCAAAAGAATCAGATGAAATTGCTAAAAGACTTCCTATCATAGTCAACTTTAAGAAATACATACGAGAGAATCTAGAAGTCACATAAAGCAATTATAACACCATGACATTGGTTGCAATTGCACACATATTCATAGACAGAAGAATATTTAAAATAACACAGATGTGAAAATACTATTTGTGAGGCTTGTGGATAAAGAGAAATAGAATTATGTGTAAAATTACCAACAATAAGTTGGTAAACGGTACAAATATTTGTAAAGCAACATAAGCAAGAAACAGATGTGTGAAAAGGTTCCACAAGGATGTTGGCATAAGTGTTTCATAAATTACACAAATATTATTTGTGAAAAGTGGCATGCTGACACAAATCCTAACTTACTAAAGGAACAATCTAGTGGGGTGTCATCGAAAGTTAAGTTACTTCTCCATGTGGACACGTCTCTTGAGTCAAGAATATTATAAATAAGTAAGAGAAGGATGAGGTGAAATAAGATTATAAGAAATGAAGATCTAACTGTTTGACCAGATTCAAAATTTTCTTATGGTATAAATGGCTCATTTATCGCAAAGAGTATATTTATGTAGTGGATCCGTAGTGCGCAATACAGTTAGTGATTAATAGTGAGTAAGTGCACTAGAAGGAAGGATCCCATAGTTCGGATTTGCAAAAATTCTTCTCAGTAAAGACATAGATCATAGAATATCAAGTGTGATTGCGCAGAAAACTCTATTTAGACATATAAAACGCAAATCAATTGAGAAGATGATGATCGTAGTTGTTTTTGCACATCGTATTTTGGGAAACTATTTGTTCAAACACAAATACGCAGACACAGATCAAAAGGTTACACCAGTTGTGGAATTTTAAGAAAAGGTATTTATCTATTTACAATTTTTTCTATACAACCATGTCTCATATTATGGAGGTAAGATGTGACAATGAAAAAGGGCTCGTAGCCTCCTTCTTGTCGGTGCTGGAAAACACAATTAGCGTGTGGAAACAACCTTTATGTGTGTGCAAATAAAACTTAGGGGGGCGTAGCCTCCTTCGAGTAGGTACTCGAGAACAAATGAAAATTGGTGCTTCCACAACAGGAGAGCATAGTTTTCCATAGGTCAGAACTTGAAGCTGTAAGTCACATTTTGCATGGTCAGACTAATATCTGTTCAGGTTGGTTCCTAAATATTGTGATTTGGTGCTTACACAGATTTAAGTAATTGCAGGTTAGTTCCAATAGTTTACAGATTGTACTTGGGATCATGTTAACACCTAAAATGAGTGGGTGCTCATGTTTGGAGACTTTAATCTCCCATGATATAGTTACACACATATATTTATATATACATTTGTTCTCAAAAATTTGTTCCTTGTTCTAATTATTATTGCGAATGTTGAAATGTTTTAAATCTGCATAGATTAAAATTATAAATATCTATGTGATTAGTGATTCACCCCTATATCAACATTATTTATGATTTCAAACAAAAGAAAATGTTAGTTTCCTTTTCCTGTATTTTAACTAACTAAAAAACTTAAATTCATAAAATATTTAAAATAAACCTTTAGTTCAACTTTAAAAAATCTAATAATGTACCTACATTTATTAGTAAAATATTCTTAAAAAAATTCACATTATATAAAAAAATAAAAAATATATAAAAACAAAATTTTAAATTATATAAAAGATAAAAATATATAATAATAATAACGAACATGGATTGATATAACTCGTCCTCTTAAAAAGTTTTAAAAAATAATAAGGACGAAAAACCTTCGAGTTATTATTATTTGATTTATGAAAAATGGTATGACATAGAAATTCTAAAGACCAATCATATTTTTATTATCGAGATAGAAAAATTAAAGAAATATTTGAAGAGTAAGAGGTGATGTGTGTCGATCCTTATCTCAAGATCTTTATTAGATTCATTTCATTTATTAAAGATTTTTTTTAAAGGTCGGTCACAATTTGAAGGATGACATATGCACAATATTTTAAGTGTAGAAGTGATATGCTTCAATTTTAACACAAAGATTACAATAGATTAACATTATATTTATATGTATATGAGGTGAAGTCGAAGGATAGCATATATTTCAATCTTGAGAAGTCATGCGTTTCAATATTTGAAATGTGAGAGGTCATGTGTCTCGATCTTGACTTAGGTGTCATCTAATTCATTAAAGTTCTTTTTAGTTTAATAAGGTTAAGGCATAGCATATGAGTAATCTTATGAGCAATATTTAAAATGTTAGGGGTCATTTGTTTCAATCTTGAGCTAGGTTTCCTCTAGTTCATTACAGTTTTGTTTTAGTTTGATAAGGTTAAGGGATGACATATGAGTAATATTTTAAAATTTGTGAGAGGTGGCATGTTTCAATATTATTTTGTTGAGGTTTAGTAGGGTCATTTAATATATTTAAGATTTTTTTTTTTAAGTTCGGTGATGTTGAGTGATGACATATGATAAATATTTTTAAGTGTGAAGTTACATGTTTTAAATCTCTAATTTTGATTTAAAGAGTAAAGAGTTTTATGAGAAATATTTCTAGGTGTGAGGTTATTTAGTTTATTTGTTTGTCTTAATGAGGTTTGTCATACAAGTAATACTTTAAGTGCCATAGATAATAAGTTTCAATTTTGACATAAGGCTCATAGAAATACTAAAAATTACTTGTAATTGGAATGTAATAGAGAAAATAATGAGGGGAGGAGTTGCAACAACTCTTGCATTGAGTAGTATTCTAAATAAAATCGAACAATTCATTGATCAATATTAATTTTTTGTCAAATTCATCCAAAGCTTCTAGCCCTTTATCTCTAACACTTCATTTTTATCTATTTTACTCTTGTTTTGATATCACAGGAATTAGTCGTGAGGGACAATCTCATTTACCTATGTTTTAGAGGCTTCAGTGTATCTTTTTAACTTTACTTGTCATGATTTAGTCGCAAGGGGCCAAGTATCATGATAGCATAGCATTTAGTGGCAAAGGGACAAAATATATCTAGTCTTGTGTTTTTTTCCTATTAAGATTTAGTAACAATGTTAGTTTTTTTTTGTTCAGATATATTAGAATGTATCTCACCTCTCTAAATATAATTGTTTTATTTTATTTATTATTTATTAATGTTATTTCACCTTAAACACATCCCATTATTTCATATTTTTCTTAATGCACATCTCACATATAAAACCACAACAAGACATAAATTCCTTTCATTCATTTCCACACAATAGGGCCATTCATATGCTAGGAGGAAAGTGTGGAAACTTTATATTTAAATCAGGAGGGACTAATAAGGAACATGGGCACACCTCTTGAGATGGACACCTCACCAACTATTAGTTTTTCTAATCTAATTAACTTGATTAGGGTCTTTATCTGAAAGAATAACAAGCACATCAAGATACACAAGATAGATCAGGTACAAAAGGTACACATATTTTCATTCGGGAAACCATAAAGGAGAAAACCTCACAAAGTTCCTCAAAATAGTTATGTCACTAAGACAATATCACGATATTGAAAAACCCAATAAGAAGTATTTTGCATCTTTATATCTCTCCTCCTTGTTCTTCTCTCTCTTCTCATGCGAACTTGAGTGAGCGTGAGTGTGTATAAATGAGGAAGGGAGCCTCCCTATCTATACCATTCAAGTGAATGACCTCCAAACTTGACTGGGCCAACTTCAAACCCTAACAGGGTCGACTTCTCCTAGAGAAACTCTTGTTGAAGTAATTGTAACTTCGGAATGTATCATACTTGTATTTCTTATCTATTGTAACCCGATGTTTATTCTGGGATTTTATTATGTCATTTCATGCCCCGATGTTCCGATCGAGAAGATATATAATGTAAACAAGTCATGTCAAGTCATTGTGGGTAACCCTCCTATTGTCTAAAGGTTAAAGTCCTCGCAGTTTTGGGGCACAAGGGTTATTAGACTCACCTAGTGAAGTCGGCCCTAGTAGGGTTTTAGTCATGTCGGGAATTAGTGTAAATAGATAGGTGACTTCTCTATTTAGCACACATTACATACACACTCAAGTGTAGCACATAGTTGAGGAAAGAGAAGACACTCGGGCTAGATAAGAAGAAGGTTACTGCTATCGAGAGATCACTTACTGTTTTGGGCTTTTATATTTTGGTGCTAATTCTATCTCTGAGGAAGTTGTGGGGTTTTCTCCATTTATGGTTTCCCCAAGGAAAAACATTGTGTTCATTGTCTCTTGTGTTTGATTGTTGTGCTTGTTATTCTCTCAGTTAAAGATCCTAATAATGCTAGCTTAATGTTGAAAAAATAACATGGTATTAGAGCTAACCTAAGAAGAAGACACTGTGCAGCTACGGGAACTAGGGATTCCTACTTTATGGATATCTCTCCACAAATTTTCAACAAAAGAAGGTTGGAATAACTCTCCTCTCTAGGGCGCATCTTTCTGTCGAAGCATAATCCAATTCTGAGGTTTTTCAGTTTTGGACCTGACACTGCTGCCAAAAATTAGGGCTTTTCACAGAAGAGGAATTTTTCAGTGATCCTAGGCCTAGATTGATCTCCTCCCCAAAATCAAAGTTAGGGATCAATTTTGAATCATTTGGTTGGACAGAACTCCGGAAAAGCAAAACCCTAATCTGCTCCTGAACTAGCTCTGCAGGATTTCAGCTCCAAATCCAGATCCGAAATCTTGACCTGGTAAGATCTAAAATCTTTTGTATTTCCATTTGAGGTTCTCAGTTAAGATGTCTCATCATACCAAGCTTGATGAAAATATTGAGGGAGTTGATAACTTCCAAGCCTGGAAGTATAGGATCTCCCTGGTCCTGGAAGAGAATGAGTTGGACTCCTACATCCATGAGGAGGTTCCAGTTCCAGAGGGATATTAGGCTAAGGCCTTGAATAAGAAGAAGTTGGTTATGGAAAAAAGAATCATTGCTGATTCTATCGAGAATCATCTCATACCACAGGTGTTCTCCCTAAAGACACCTAAAGCTATGTTTGATGCCCTAACCAAATTGTTTGAAGGGAAGAACATAAACCAGAAGATGACTCTAAGAAACCAAATAAAGAATGTGAAGATTCAAAATGCAGAAACAATCCAGTCTTACTTCACAAGAGTTTCTCAAATCAAGGAACAATTGGAAGTAGTAGATGAAGAAGTGGAAAATGCAAAGATTGTGATGACTACCTTGAATGGTCTCCCTAGATCGTGGGACTGTTTTATTCAAGGGATCTGTGCTAGAAAGAAGTTAGTCAAGTTCAACAGACTATGGGAAGAGTGCTCTCATGTAGAATCTTGGATAGCAGCTCGAGAAGAAAATATGGGAAGTAAAGATCAAGCTCTCACGGTACACTCCAAGTCAACCAAAAGAAGATCCCATCACTCCAGAGGTAAGCACTCTCACAAAGATAACACTAGAAAATATTTGTCTAGGATCATATGTTATACATGTGATGAAGCAGGACATTATGCAAGAAATTGTTCCTAAGACACATAATAATAAAAGGAGCAACAAAAGAATACATCATGCTCATGCTGTAGATGATGATGAACCATCCAAGAAAAGAACCAAATATGAAAGTGAAGATTCTTTAAGCGAGGATGAATATGTTTTGATTTCCACTCTCACAGGAAACATTACTCATGGAAGCAATGATTGGCTCATAGATAGCGGGGCTTCCAAACATATGACGGGATTCAAGGAATCCTTTGTGAGACTGTCAGAACATGAATCACCTCACAAGGTGAAGCTAGGAGATGACTACCAATATCCAATAAAAGGTAGTGGGGAATCTTCCTATAAGCTAGACTCTGGAAAGTCTCTCACAATGAAGAAAGTATTGTTTGTGCAAGGACTCAAGAAGAACCTCCTCTCCATATCTACATTAGATGCAAAAGGAATGAGGTTTGCATTCATAGATGTTTAAGTCATCATGTGGCCAAAAGGAAAGACTATCGATGATGCGGCGGTGATTGGAGAACAAGAAGGAGGATTGTACAAATTAAAGGGCCATCCAGAACAAGCCTTGGTCCATGACACAATAGAGCCAAGTGAAATTTGGCATAGAAGGGTTGCACATGTGCATTATAGAGCACTACCTATTGCAAGAAAAGCTATTGAAGGTCTTCCAAAAATCCAAGCAAAACATGATGGGGTCTGCAAAGGATGTGCAAAAGGAAAGAATACAAAGAAGACATTTCCAAGCGGAGAAAGCAAAGCAAAAGGAATCCTAGAAATCATCCACTCTGATGTATGCGGTCCTATGTCATCAAACTCACTAAGAAGGTATGCATATTATGTTTCTTTTATTGATGACTTTTGTAGGAATACATGGGTTTACTTCATGAAGAACAAAGACGAAGTAATTAGAAAGTTCAAGGAATTCAAAGCCTTGATCAAGAACCACACTGAAAAGAATATCAATACCTTTTGATCAGATAATGGCAGAGAATTCACTTCAAATGAATTCAAAGAGATATGCAAAAAATCAAGGATTAAGAGGGAGTTGTCCACCCCTTATATTACACAACAGAATGGGATTGCAGAAAGGAAGAATAGAACTATCATGGAAGCTGCAAGAGAAATGATTCATGATCAAGATATTCCTATGCATCTTTGGGCGGAAGCTTCCAGAACAGCAGTGTATGTACAGAACCGTACTCCACATAGAGTACTCAAGAACAAGACTCCTGAAGAAGTCTTCTCCGGCAAGAAACCAGAAGTCAGCCATCTCAGAATATTCGGTTGTCTAGTGTACATACACATTCCAAAAGAGAAGAGGACTAAATTAGATCCTTCAGGAAAGAAGGGTATATTTGTGGGATACTCTGAAAGCTCGAAGGATTACAGAATATATTTCCCAAGATACAATAATATTGACATCAGTAGGGATGTGACATTTGATGAAGACACAACTTACAACAAATTAAGAGAAAGACCTGCTGAAGAACCTGAAGAAGCAGAAGCACCTAGAATTCATGATACAACCATGAACGAATAAACTCAAGAAGAAGATCAAGAATTTGAAGAACCAAAAAGACCTGTAGATCCACCTCTGGAGAAGAATTATCATAAGAGGAAACTTGCTTCGGTACGTGAAATTATCCAAGGTGTAGAAACATATGGGGCTCAAGAAGAGAAACATAGAGAAAGAAAGAGGACTAGATCCTTCTCTGGGTATGTAGCTTTACTATGTGATTTCATTGATAAAGAACCTTCCAGTTATGAAGAAGCAGAAGAATGGAAAGAATAGAAGGATGCTATGATCGAAGAATATCAATTGATCATGAAAAATGATGTTTGGGATGTTGTCCCAAGACCAGAAAGGAAGTTAGTTGTGACTTCCAAATGGATCTACAAGATCAAGCATGTTGCAGACGGTTGCATTGAAAAATATAAAGCAATATTTGTGGCTCGAGGTTTCTCACAGAAAGAAGGAATTGATTATGAAGAAACCTTTGCACCTGTATCTAGATACATTTCCATTAGACCAGTACTTGCTCTGGCTACAGTGATGAAATGGAAGATACACCAGATGGATGTCAAGACTACTTTCTTGAATGGTGTAGTGGAAGAGGAAGTATATGTAGAACAAGCACTTGGTTTTGAGACACATGATTGGGAGTCTCATGTGTGCAAATTGAAGAAAGCCCTGTATGGTTTGAAACAGACACCCAGGACATGGTATGGTAGAATTGATAGCTTTCTATCTAGTTTAGGCTTTACCAAGAGTAAAGCAAATTCCAAACTTTACTACGAGGTTGAAGATGGAAACCCAGTGATACTTCTACTATATGTAGATGATCTGTTTTTGAAAGGTATGGATGGGTTGATTGCTGATATGAAGAGAAAGATTGCTGCCGAGTTCGAAATGAAGGACTTGGGTATGATGCATTATTTTCTAGGTATGGAGGTGTGGCAGAGTGCGGATGGAATCTTTCTTAGACAAGGAAAGTATGTAGTAGAGATCCTGAAGAGGTTTATGATGATGGACTGCAAGGCTATGGCCACACCTATGGCATCGAACCTGAAGCTATTGAGTGATGCTTCATCAGAGATGGTTGATTCTACGATGTATAGTCAAATGACTGGGTCCTTGATGTACCTGACGAACACGAGACCGGACATTTGCTTTGCTATCAACACCTTGAGCCAGTCCTTAACATATCTGAGAAATTTTTGCTTGATTGCTGCAAAGCATATTCTGAGGTACCTGAGGGGTACAGTTGATTATGGGCTCAAGTACGATGCAAATTAGAAGATTAACTTGGAAGGTTATTTTGATTCAGATTGGGCAGGCAGTGCCATCGATAGGAAGAGAACTTCAGGGTGTTGCTTCAGTATGGGATCAGGTGTGAACTCTTGGTTTAGCAGGAAGTAATCCTGTGTGGCACTGAGTACAGCTAAAGTAGAGTATGTTGCAGCTTGTTCAACTAGTTGTGAGGAAGTATGGCTGAGGAAGCTACTGTCTAATTTATTTGATCTCCAGTTGGATGCTACTTGTATACATTGTGACAACCATAGTTGTGTGAAGTTGTCGGAGAACCCGGTGTTCCATGACAAGTCGAAGCATATTGAGATCAAGTATCACTATATCAAGGATATGGTGCAGAGGGGAGTGGTGAAGATCTAGTATGTTGCGATGGATGATCAGATAGTTGATGTGTTGATGAAGCCATTGGCCAAAGTGAAGTTTAAGTACTTCAGGGAGAATCTTGGTGTTCTCCAGATCGAGGTTCCTTCCAAGGGAAAGTGACAAGTCTGGAAGCCATTCTGACGAGCAGGTTAGATGTAAGGGCAAAGCCCTTCTGTCATGGTGAGAGGATTTGGTTCCTTCCATGTCAGACATGAGTGTTGAATGCCATTCTGAGAATGGAGGTACCTAGTTAGTTACCACGAACACTTATTCTGGGACTAATAGATCCATTCTGATGAGTAGGTCAGATCTAAGGGCTGAGCCATTCTATCATGGTTAAAGGATTAGGTTCCTCCCATGTCAAATATGATTGTTGTCCATTCTGATGAGTAGGTCAGATGTAAGGGAAATCGCCACTCTCCGGGAGAGTGGAGGCACCTGGTCCATTACCGGGTAGCTAAGTCTGGGACTCGGGGCCATTCTGATGAGGGTGTAGGATTTGGTTTCTACCAGGTCAGATGTGAGTGTAGGCCATTATGATGAGGGTGTAGGACTTAGTTATTACCAGATCAGATATAAGGCCAACTGCCATTCTCTGGGAGAATGGAGGCACCTGTTCCGCTACCATGTAGTTAAGTCTGGGACTGGGGGCCATTCTGATGAAGGTGTAGGATTTGGTTCCTACCAGGTCAGATGTGAGTGCATGCCTTTCTGACGAGTAAATAAGATGTAAGTGTTGAATCCTTTTCATATATGATAGTGATGTCCTATCATGTTGGTGAATGTGAGTGCTAGGCCTTTCTGATGTGATTGTAGGCTCCTACATGATCAGATGTGAGTGTTGGGCATGCCTTTCTGACGAGCAGGTCATATGTAAGTGCTGGGTGGGCCATTATTATGAGTAGGTCAGATATAAGTGCTAAAGAAGACCTACATGGTGGCTAGGCCTACAACCAGCATGAAAGAAGGCTGGCTCTGTAGAACTTCCTGTGACGAGAAGAATCATGAGATAACACATATGATAATGACTAGAGAAGATCCAGATTGAGGTATGATCCAGATCCAGTTATGATGTCTCCGAGATGATCCAGATTAAGTGATGATCCAAATCCAATAGTGATGATCCAGATCCAGTGATGATCCAGATCCAGTGATGATCCAAATCCAGAAATGAAGATGACATGAAGATGAAGATGACTTGAAGACGAAGATGACTTGGATATGCAGATGACGAGAAGATCCAGAGAAGAAGACCAATGATGAAAATTGTGTCAAGAGAATACCTTCCTAGTTAAGAGGGAGTGTTGAAGTATTTGTAACTTCAGAATCCAGATCCAGCAGTGATGATCCAGATCCAGTGATGACGTCCAGTGATGATCCAGATCCAGTGATGATCTAGATCCAGAAATGAAGATGACATGAAGATGAAGATGACTTGAAGATGAAGATGACTTGGAGATGCAGATGATGAGAAGATCCAGAGAAGAAGACCAGTGATGAAAATTGTGTTGAGAGAATACCTTCCTAGTTAAGAGGGAGTGTTGAAGTAATTGTAGCTTCAGAATGTATTCACTTGTATTTCTTATCTATTGTGACCCGATGTTTATTCTGGGATGTTATTATGTCATGTCATGCCCCGATGTTCCGATCGGGAAGATCTATAATGTAAAAAAGTCATGTCAAGTAATTGTGGGTAACCCTCCTATTGTCTAAAGGTTAAAGTCCCCGCAGTTTCGGGGCACTAGGGTTATTAGACTCACCTAGTGAAGTCATCCCTAGTAGGAATTTAGTCATGTCAGGAATTGGAATAAATAGAGAGGTGACTTCTCTATTTAGCACACATTACATACACACTCAAGTGTAGCTCATAGTTGAGGAAGGAGAAGACACTGGGGTTAGATAAGAAGAAGGTTACTACTATGGGGAGATCACTTACTATTTTGGGATTTTCTATTTTGGTGTTGATTCTATCTTTGAGGAAGTTGCAGGTTTTTCTCCATTTATGGTTTCCCCAAGGAAAAACACTGTGTTCAGTGTCTCTTGTGTTTGATTGTTGTGCTTGTTATTCTCTCAGCTAAAGATCCTAATCTCATTGTATCCAGATCATCTCATCATCTTGCACATAACACATAGAGCTCAACCCAGATGCATATCACAGACTACCTATGTTCTACCAACTTAAGAGCATGCCAGGATATTTCATGTCACCAAGACAACTTGCATCATCCACTATGCAAGAATCTCCTAGTAGCACGCCAAGTGCATTACGTCTCTCTATGGTCAACCTGTGTTCTACCAACATAGGATCATGCCAGGATATTTCATGTCACTAAGATAACCTGTATCTTCCACTATGCAAGAAATTCCCAGGTGCACACCAAGTGACTTATGACCTCAACATATCCAACATGGGAACACACACATACAATGTTAAGCCGTTAATGATGGCACATTACCCCCTATATTGTGGTGCATTACATATTATTTATGTCAGTTTGGGTCTATTAGTGGGTCTATTAGTGGGTCTATTAGTTGTTATTGTACACCTTTGTATCCTATATATAGGAAGGAGATATTCTCATTTTAATTATCATTGGATATTGTCTTATCTTGGGTACACAATTACATTGTGTAAGGAGGTTCCTCCATCAAAGGGGTTTTTTATTTATCTCTATTATTCTTTATTAAGGCATGCATTCCTCTCTTTTGTTATATTTATGTTATTTATGGGACTTGGTTGGATAAAGAAAACTGCTCCATGTAATTTGTCTAACAATTCACTAATGACAGGAATGGGAAACTTATCGTTAATGGTGATCTTGTTGAGATGTCTATAATCATGAAACATACACCATGATCCATATTTCTTCGATACCATTACCACTAATGCAGAGTAAGAATGTTGGCTAGGCATAATTATGCCACCCTCTAATATATCAGCAAATATACACTCAATTTTACTCTTCTGGCTATAGGGATATCGGTAAGACCTGATGTTCGAAGGAACACTACCTAGAATTAAGTGGATGCCATGATCAAAGTCTAGAACAAGTGGAATACCTTTGGGAATATCTTCAAATACCTTGGAATGCTTATTAATGACCCTTTGGAGGTATAGGTATATAGGGAACTTTGAGGTTTGAACATCTAATGAGAATAATTTTGAAACTGCACCTTGATGTCCCTTTGTCAACAAATTTGTCATACCAATAGAGCTCATGACCTTGCTTGGTTTTCCTGTGATACCATCTAACTCATTTTGTTTCACTTCCCATGAAAATTTCATGAATGTTTTTTTGAAAATTAAAATCCATTGTTCCCAATGATTGTAACCATTGGACACCTAATACACCATCATCCTCACCCATTGGGATAGAAATTATTGGACTATTCAGTACATATTCCAACATAGAAATAAAGATATTATGCCATTTCCATGAGCAATTTATAGTTCCTCTTTATGCAATCATAACTTGAAAATCTGGCGTTGGATATACAAATCAATTAAGAACTTTGGTTTATTTACACTGAATGAAATTATGAGTACGACCGGAATCTATTAACATTGTTACCTTCTTCTCTTTGATCGGTCCTCTGATATTTAGAGTTTGAGGAATGGTCATTCCATCTAATGCATGACACGGTATGGTGGGAGTAATTTCTTCTAAAGTATCCTCTTCTATTTATTTTTAAGTCTCCCATTCTTGAGATGATTCTTCTTCTTTTTGTTCTTCCTCTTCACAATGTATGTAGAATAATTTCTTCTCACCACACTTATGTCCCTTACTATTGTTGAAATATTGTAACTTCAAAGGATATTCTAAATGTATTTTACTGATGTAACCCAAGGGAAATATTATTATTCCTCTGATGGGGTGTTACTATTGTATTTTGGTCATCATAGAGTCATGAGATAAAGCCTTCACTTGTGTCGGGTCTTTAGTACCCTAATAAATAATAAAAATATTGTTTTTGAGTATTCCTAGGTGAATTCGGGCCTCGGCCCAGACAGTTTATTGGGGCCAACTTGTCCAGTGCAAAAGTCAAGTTGACACATGTGTATAAATAGAGGAGCTGTGGTTATTATTTGAACACAGACTCACTGACTTGTGTAGCGTATAGGAGAGAGAAATAAATAGAACAAAAGGAGGAGAACAACTATTTTTGGGGTTATCTTTTATACATCTTATATAGAGGAATTTTTTGCTGGGTTTTCTTCCCCTTGAGGGTTTCCCAAGATAAATGTTGTGTCTATCTTGTGATTTTGTTTCTATAAGTGATTCTTGATATGTTGTTGTGATTTTTGAATTGAATAGTAATGAATCTAGTCTAGCATATGAAAAATTAACATGGTCTCAGAGCTAACCTAATTAGAGCAACTTTCACAAGGTGAAATTCTCCCTCCTCCCTCTTCAGAAGAAATAAGGATTTTTGAAAAAGTTTGAGGAATGAAGATATTCTTGCATAGAAAGTTGTGCCCTCCCAGAGCGCATCTATTGAGCCCTATATCGAAATTTTTGGGTGGATAGATCTTCGATAAAGCCAAACCCTAGTTTGGCAATAAACCAGAAAAACTGTAGTACTGCAACTTTGCAAGTAGTATTTGAACACTGAAGATTAGGGATCTCCAAAAAGTATTTGGATCAACCAACTCGCCTCCTCCATGTGCTTCTACTGGTAAGGTCAATCTCCTGTTTTGATAAATTTCATTTTTGAGTGACTTACTGGTCAATATGGCCCCAAGCACTATGCTTGAGGACAAATTGGAAGGCCTAGAAAACTTCTTGGCTTGGAATTATAGGATTGGCCTCATTCTGAGAGAATGGTATTGAGAAGTATATCAAGAATGAGATTGCAGAACCTAAAGAAGATGAAGCTAAGGAGAATCATGAACAAGACCTAATCAAGGCAATGAAGATCATTGTTGATTCCATAAAGGATCACTTGATCCATCAAGTGTCATCCAAGAAGAAACCTAAGAAAATATACGATGCAATTTCCAGATTGTATGAAGGAAAGAACATCAACAGAAAGATGAATCTGAGAACTCAATTGAAGGGAACCAAGATGAGCAAAGGAGAATATATTCAAGGTTACTTCACAAGGATATCCCATATTAAAGAGAAGCTAAGTGCTATTGGATATATCCTTGATGAGGATGAATTGGTTATGACTGCTCTGAATGGCCATTATACCTTGGGACTCATTCATTGAAACTCTATGTGCAAGAAAAGAAAGTATGAAGTTTGACATAGTGTGGGAAGATTGCATAAAAGAAGAGCTAGAGTATCCAATAGAGAATCTCTTTACAAAGAAGATTATCAGGCTCTAGCTACCCATACTAAATAAAGAAATCAATCAAACTTCAAGAGAATTAATCATGATCCTTTAAAGAATAAATTCCAGAAGAAGAAGAAGAAGGATTACTCAAAGTATCAATGCTACAACTGTCATAAGATGCAACATCTTTCTAGAGAATGCCAATCATCAAAGAACAACAACAACAAAAGGCATCATGCTCATCTAGCTGAAGATGAGGATAAAGAAGGACCTCGAAATAGAAATAGAGGTGAAGATATAGAAGAATATGTGTTATTCTCTACACTCTTCGGGTATGTAACACCTGGAAAAGATACATGGCTTATTGATAGTGATTCCTCTAAGCACATGATAGCAAAGAAGACAACTCTATCAAATATTGAATAGAATAATTCTCCCAAGAAGGTATCATTGCGAGATGACTATCAATATCCCATCAAAGGTATTGGTTAATCAATATAGAAGCTTGACTCTAGGAAATCCATGAAGATGAAGGAAGTACTTTAGGTACCAGGTTTGAAAAAGAACCTACTCTCCATCTCAGGTCTAGATAAGAAAGGATATAGAGTTTCTTTTATAGATGGACAAGTACTCATGTGGTCCAAAGGGAAGACACTTGAAGATGTTGTAGTCATTGTAGAAGAATAAGGAGGAATGTACAAGCTCAAAGGACATCCAGAGACAACCCTTGTCCATAAGACCACAAGCTCAAGTGGATTGTGGCGTAGGAGACTTGCTCACATCAACTACAAAGCATTTCCCTATGTGAGCAATGTGGTAATAGGGTTACCAGATCTGAAGATCAAACATGAGGGAACCTAAAAGGGATGTGCACAAGGAAAGAACATCAAGAATACTTTTTCAAAAAGTGACACAAAGACTAAAGGTACGTTGGAATTAATCCATTCTGATGTATGTGGTCCTATGCCCTCTATATCCTTAAGTGGATATGAATACTATGTCACATTTATTGATGATCATTCAAGAAAGACTTGGATACATGTTTTGAAGAATAAAAGTGAAGTGTTCAGGAAATTCAAGGAATTCAAAGCCTTGATAGAGAACAAGTCAGAAAAGAGAATCAAGACACTAAGATTAGAGAATGGTGGAGAATACACTTCAAAGGAATTTGAAGCATTCTGTAAGGAGGAAGGAATCAAGAGGGAACTAACCACTCCCTATAATCCCCAACAAAATGGTGTTGCAGAAAGAGATAAAATAACTATCATGGAAGTAGGAAAGCCTATGATTCATGATCAATACCTCCCTATGAACCTATGGGATGAAGCTGCAAGAAAATCTGTATATGTGCAAAATAGATTATATCACAATGCTCTTGGATTCAAGACTCCTAAAGAGATGTATACTGGAAAGAAACCTGAAGTAAGCCATCTCAAGATATTTGTTTTTCCAATGTATGTACATATTCTGAAAGAGAAGAGAACCACATTGTATCCTTATGGAAAGAAGGGAATATTTGTAGGATACTGTGAAGTCTCCAAAGCCTTCAGGATATACATTTCAGGATTTCATCATATCAAGATTAGTAGGGATGTAACCTTCGATGAAGAGGAAGATATTAAGAAATATAGAAGGTGTCAGCTTGAAGAATTTCATGAAGAAGGTGCACCTTTCATAAGGACAGAAGCTGAACCGACTCCTTAAAGAATAGCATTAGAATACCATGACATGCTAGAGCCTCAGGAGCCCCCTACTATGTATATCTCTCGAAAGAGAAAAAATTAGTGGGTAAGAGAAATCATACAAGATGCAAAAAGATATGGAGCACCAAAAGGATCCACAAGAACCATCAAAAGATCAAAGACATATTCCAGTTATGTATATTTGATGTGTGATGTTGTAGACCAAGAACCCAACAACTATGAGGAAGCTGCATAGAAGAAAGAATGGGTTGAAGCAATGACAGAAGAATACTAGTCGATCATGAAGAATGATGTTTGGGATATTGTTCCCAAACCAGAAAACAAGAGTGTGGTATCTTCAAAATGGATCTACAAGATAAAACATGCTGCAGATGAAGTATTGAAAAGTACAAGGAAATATTTGTGGATAGAGGATTCTCTCAAAAGGAGGGGATCGATTATGAAGAGACATTTTCTCCAATAGCAAGGTACACTTCCATCAGATCTATCATGGCACTTGCTTACATGATGAAGTGGGACTTACACCAAATGGATGTAAAGAAAACCTTCCTTAATGGTGTGATTGAGGAATAGGTTTACATCGAACAACCATAAGGATTGGAAGTCGAAGATAGAGTGACTAATGTATGCAAGTTGAAAAAGCCTTTGTATGGACTAAATCAAGCTCATAGAGATTGGTAAGGAAGAATAGATAGATTATTGACAAGCATGGGATTTACCAAGAGTAAAGCTAATCCTAATATTTATATGAAGATTATGGATGATGAACCAGTCATACTATTGTTGTATGTGGATGATCTTGTTTTGACTGGAAATGAGAAACAGATCAAGGATTGCAGGAAGAAGCTAGCCGAAGAATTCGATATGAAAGATCTTTGACTGATGCATTATTTCCTACGGTTGGAAGTGTGTAAGAGCCCAGAAGGAATATTTCTGAAGCAGGGAAAGTATGCAGTAGAAATCTTGAAAATATTTAATATGTTGGATTATAAAGTCATGGCCACACCCATGCACACCAACTTAAATATGTTTTCTGATGAGACACCCGAGCTAGTGGACATGACTCACTCTAGACATATTATTGGGTCATTAATGTATCTAGAGAACACAAGGCCATATATATGCTTTGCTATGAACACCTTGAGTTAGTATCTAGTTAAACCTAGATGGGTTCACTTGATAGCTGCAAAGCATGTGATGAGGTACCCAAAAGGTACGATTGATTTGGGACTGTAATATGGGAGAGATCATGACTATAATTTGTATGGGTATACGAATTCATATTGTGGAGGAAGTGCTGCAGACAGAAAGAGCACCTCAAGTGGATGTTATTGTTTGGGATCCACCATGATCTCATGGTTTAGTAAGAAACATTCCAGTGTTTCTCTTATCATGTCTAAAGTAGAGTATATTGCAGCTCCACTTGTTGTGAAGTGATGGCTTCAGAAGCTAATGTCAGGAATATTTGACATGGAGGTGGACACAACAGTAATTTTATGTGACAACCAGAGTTGTATAAAGATGACAGAGAATCCAATGTTCCATGACAAATCAAATCATATAGAAATCCAATATTTATATATAAGGGATATGGTACAAAAGGGAGCCATCAAGCTCCAGTATGTGGGCATAGATGAGAAATTTGTTGATATACTGACCAATAATTTATCTCGAATGAAGTTTGAGTATTTATGTGACAAGCTTGATGTAGTTCAGAATGAATTTTTGTGCAAGGAGGAAAAGTGATGGAACTACAAATGATTGACCCTCTTCGAAAAAGGAAGATCAGGTCAAGGACATGAACCCTCCTCAGACAAAGGGGAAGTAGGTTGATGATATGAAACTTCCGAGGAAAGGGGGAATAATTATGAGACTAACATCAATGATGGATGACAATGATGATGGTATGATATTTTTTGTGGACGGTAGTATCATCTCTTGAGAATAGCAGGTATAACACTCTATTCATGAGAGTGGTCCTTACTAACTAAGGATGGACATGAAGATGCTACTCTTGCATGGAGAGTACTCGCATTCACCTACGGACGATAGTATCCTCTCTTGAGGATAGAAGGTATAACACTATATTCATGAGAGTGGTACTTACTAGCTAAGGATGGCCCTGCAGATCTTACTCTCATGGAGAGTACCCACATTCAGTTGTGGATAGTGTACATTAAACACTCTCTCAGGAGTGTTCCTAACCTCAATGGTCTAGATGCTCTATAATGAGTCCTCACGGATGCTAGGAATGACATTGTGTATGCAGTTGAGATATACCTGGCAGACTATACTCCTGTATGGAGAGTATGCCTACATTCATATGTAGATGCCATAGAATAACACTCGCCTAGGAGTGGTCCTAACCTATTTTGTATGGGTTCTCTATGATGATTCCTCATGGAAGACGTAGTATAAAAATCACTTGGGAGTGGTCCTAACTTGTGTTTTATGGATATTCTATGATGGTATGACATTGTGTATGCGGTCCAGATCTTATATCCAAACAATGCTCTTACACGGTAGAGTATACCTACACATGAGTGTAGATACCATAGTATAACACTCACTTGTGAGTGGTCCTAAACTGTGTGGTATGGATGGTATATGATGAGTCCTCATGGATGATAGGGCTAGCACTGGGTGCAATAGAGATCTACATTTAGTTGTAGACGATTCGGTTGATCGATTTCATGGATCATGCTGATGGAGGATTGCATCATCCTTGGAATTATGTCCTAAAGTGATCGAGATTGATCATCCCGCAAATATATCATGTGTACTAGAGGTAGCATAATAACGAAGGATCAAGTAGATTGAAGTACAAGAGTGAAGGATCAAGTATATCAAAGTGCAGCTAAAAAGGATCAAGAAGGATCAATGAATTGCCACAAAGGATCGAAAATTTCAAAGTATTGCTGCAAAAGGATTGAAAGGATCAAAGTGCTACTACGAGGGATCAAGAAGATCAGAAGGCTACAGTAGAATATCAAAGTGCTGCTGCAAAGGATCAAGAAGATCAAAGTGTTGATGTGAAGGATCAAGAAGATCGAAGTGTTGCTGCAAAGCATTGAGAAGATACAAGTGTTGCTATAAAGGATCAAGAAGATTGAAGTGTTGCTGCAAAGGATCGAGAAGATCGAAGTGCTACTACAAAGGATCGAGAATATCAAAGTACTAAAAATGATATAAACAATCCAAGTGCTGCTACAAAGGATCGTAAGATCGATGTGCTGCTACAAAGAAAGGATCAAGTGATCATGTGATGCAGAAGATGAAGAGTAACTAGTAGAAAAACTTCCTATGATGTATAGATGTATCTCCTCAATGTAATGTTTTAATTGTCACATTGTTCTCCTATAGTCTGTGATGATATTTTTAGTAGAATAACCTTCTCGTTAAGGGGGAGTGTTGAAATATTGTAACTTCAAAGGACATTCTAAATGTATTTTACTGATGTAACCCAAGGGAGATATTATTGTTCCTTCGATGGGATGTTACAATTGTATTTTGGTCATCATAGAGTCATGAGGTAAAGCCTCCACTTGTGTCGGGTCTTTAGTACCCTAATAAATAATATAAAATACTGTTTTTGAGTATTCCTCGGTTAAGTCGGCCCAAACATTTTATTGGAGCCGATTTGTCTAGTGCAAAAGTAAAGTTGACACATGTGTATAAAAGGAGGAGCTGTGGTTCTTATTTGAACATATACTCACTCACTTGTGTAGTGCATAGGAGAGAGAGAGAGAAAAAATAGAAGGAGGACAACAACTATTTTTGGAGTTCTCTTTTATACATCTTATACAAAGGAAGTTTTTGCTGGGTTTTCTTCCCCTTGAGGGTTTCCTAGGATAAATGTTGTGTCTATATTGTGATTGTTTTTCTATCAGTGATTCTTGATATGCTGCTATTATTTTTGAATTGAATACTATTGAATCTAGTCTAGCATATGAAAACTTAACAAGTATACTTGCTGTCACAATTAAAGCATAATCTTTGTGCTCTTCTTTTATCTAATTGTTGGGGTGTCAACCTTTGTGGTGGTTTAGAAGAGGGAACATTATTTTCTTTGTATGTGTTGGAGAAGGCCTTTGTAGTAGTCATTGTCATATTTTTACTTTAAAGCTTCCTTACCATCATGAAAGCCTTCTCTGGGGATGATAGTTCAAAGAGACGCATGTCATGTTGAATTTTATCTTTCAAGGTTCCAATAAAGAGATCTAACAAATTATCTTCTGAAATATTCTTCACTTTGATATTTAGTTGCTAAAATTGTAGATGTGCTTGGTAACTGGACCTTTTTACTTGAGATTTACCAACTAGATAAAGAAGGTGTTTTTATCTATATCCCCATAATGTGCAATCAATTCTCCTTTGAATATAAACCAAGAGATTATAGAGTACTTTTTATGGTCACAGATCCATTGGTACCATACAAATTGATTAGGTTCTTAATATAAGTATGCAATACTTACCTTTTGCAAAATGGGCACCTGGTGTAGATCAAAGAATTGCTCCATCTGAAAAATCCACGTGATTGGATCCTTTCCATCAAAATTTATCATGTAAATATTGTGGATAAAGGATTTCCTTGGACCCGAATTGAACCCATTATGTTGTCGTGAATCACCAACTTTTGAGGACACCGTTTGCCTACTCTCCAATTGTTTTTCAATTTTCTCCAAACGTGACTGGAATAAGTCCTCTTTTTCCTCCTTATCCTCTTATTGAGTAGATACATGGGGAATAAAGTTATTTTTTATATCCTTCATCAATTCCTTCAAGTCTTGAAGATCCTATTTTCTATCCATCCCTTTGGTATCCTCTTTACTATCCATCTTCTTTTCCAATTTAACCAAGTCATCAATTTTCACATTTCTTGTAATCATATCTTCCAATGTGGACACTCTAAGAGATATGTATTCCATTTCCTCATATGTTAGGGATGAATACTCTGGGAATTTGAGCAGAGTGTCAATATTTCCACTTCCTTTTGGTGGCATTTTGAACAATAAATATAAATTACACCCTAGGGTTTACCATAAATATATCCTTGTATTCAAAGCTATTCAAATGCAAAATGATGTACCTTTTTCAAACCCTAATTAGAAGATTGTTTTTGGGTCGAATTGTAACTGACATAAAAAGTGAATTTAAACTCATATGGGTCTAAAAATTCATCCTATGATACCCTGATGTGTCCTCTTTCTAATTCTGTAGGTCTGACCTAATTTGGATATACCACCAAAACATTATTGAAAGTCTCCCAAAGCTTCATATTTTTGGCCTATCCAAAAGAGAGAACTTGTACTATATGCCATGTGTCCTTTCTGTAGATGAAAATGATTATAAATATACCCTAGTCCGTCTTATTTCAGATGCAACTAGTATCAATATATTTGGATCTTGGATGCCTCATATATGACGTTTTTCCCTAAAACATTTGTTTCAAATTAGGTTTTGGACTAGTCAAGGACCCTGCATTCCTCTAAAATTATCTATGAAACTATAATGGATAAATATCTAAATTTCAGACTATATATGGACTGGCCTATTTTAGAAGTGGGTTTTTAACCTAGATCTCTGAATCCATGTAGAAACTAAGTTGTATCAAAAATTCCAATACTACTTGTTTTGAAGAAGCCAGTCCTGAGGATAGAGCTTTGATACCAACTTTTATGCAACCAAGTCCTAGAAATAACATAAAAATAGTATAAATCTACCAAAAGAGTGTAACAAATTCCTTATTAATGAATAACATATATAAATATAAATCCTCTTCGAGGGAGGAACGTCCTATGGTATCAAAGTTCTCTCCTCCGGACTGGCTTCTATAAAACAAGTCATATTGGATTTTTTGCTACAACTTTGTTTCTACAAGGATTCAAAGATATAGGTTAAAAACCCACTTCTATGACAACCATAAATATCTCCATTCTAAAATTTATATATTTATCGATTACATTTGTGGAGATAATTGCGAAGGAATCTAGGGTTTTTTACTAGTCCAAAACTTAGTTTAAACATGTTTTCTAGAGAAAAAGGTCATATCTGAGGCATCCAAGATCCAAATTGAGTGATCCAAGTTTCATATGAAAGAACACAGACCAATAAATTTTTGGTAGAAGTTTTAGCTACTGAAACAAAGTATTGGATAGGTGGCATATATTACAAGTTCTCTCTTTTGGATAGGACAAAAATAAGAAGCTTTGGGATATTCACAATAACTCTTTGTTGGCACATCCAAAATTTTAAAGAGGACACATTAGGGTACCACATGCCAAAGTTTCATTCCTAGAGGATTCTAATGTAAAATTTTATCTTAGTTACAAGTTGGCCCTAAAACAGTCTTCTAATCAAGGTTTGAAAAAGGTACATCATTTTGCATTTGAATAGTTTTTAGTAGAAGGATCTATTTTTGGTAAACCTTAGGGTGTGATATATATATATTGTTCAAAATTCCACCAAAAGGAAGTGGTATGAATCACATTCCACTCAAACCGCCTAAGGATTCATTCCCAACATACAATGAAATGGAAGATATATCCTGTCTTTGATGAAGACATGGAGTAGTTGTTGTATCCTCTCTCTATGGTTATTCTACGTTCTACCAACATAGGAACATGCCAAGATATTTCATGTCACTGAGGAAAGATGCATATTCCACTATGTGAGAAATTCCTAGGTGCACACCAAGTGACTTGTGACCTCAATATATCCAACATGGGAACACACACATAGAAGGACTGATTACGACTGAACAACCTTCGCACCACACTAGTATATTTTATATTCTTGGTCAACCTTAAGGATTTATTACATCCAAAAAATTTGCATACCACGCTAGTATATTCTACACTTTAGATAACCTTCCATGACTTATTACGTCTGAGCAACCTGCGTACCAAGCTAGGATATTTTACACTCCAGGACAACCCAGAGGAATGATTACGTCTGAGCAACCTGCATACCACTCTAGGATCTTTTACACTCTAGGAAAACATGTTCCAGGACTGATTACGTTCGAGATACCTGCATACTATATCATGATATTTTCTACTCAAAGACAACCAATAGGACTGATTACATCCAAGTAGCCTACATACTACGCCAGGATCTTTCCACTCAAGGACAACCTATCTCTTTTCCCATATGATATCTCAAGCATATACATCTTCTACTCACTATTCATATTTATAATAGGAGCACACCAGGATATTTTACATTTCCAAAACAACCTGCAGCTCTTAATATGACAAAATTCATTACTCCCACTTTCTAGGGGCCTCGTTTTGGATCACACCAAGTCTTTCTTTGAAGTACTCAAAATTCACTCTAGCTAGTAGCTTGGTCAACACATTGGCTATCTACTCGTATGTTTCCACGTACTGGAGCTTCACTTCTCCTATATACACCATATCCCCTGATATACTGGAACTTGATCTCAATGTGCTTCGACTTGCCATGGAACACGGGGTTCTCTGACAACTTCACACAACTCTAGTTGTCGCAATAAATAAAAGTCACATTTAACTAGAGATAAAAAAAATTAGTTAGTAGCTTTTGCAGCCATACTTCCTTACAACTATCCAAGCAAGAAGAAACATATTCTTCCTTGGTTGTACTCAGTTCCACACAAGACTTCTTCCTGTTAAACCAAGAGATCATACTGGATCCCAAACTGAAGTAACAACCCAAATTTATCTTCTTATCAATGGCACTACCTACCCAATCTGAATAACCATAACTATGTAGGTTAATCTTATTATTCACATCATACTTAATCCCATACTCAACAGTACCCTTTGGCTATCTCAATACATGCTTTGCAATAACCAAGTGAGCATGTCTCAGATCCGTCGGGAACTAGCTCAAGGTGTTCACAACAAATAATATGTCTAGTATCATATTCGTGAGGTACATCAATGAACCATTCACCTGATGATACATCATGGAATCAACCAACTATGAAGAAGCATCACATAAAATATTCAATTTTGATGCCATAGGTGTGGCTATCTCCTTGCAGTCCATCATTCTGCATCGCTTCATAATCTCCACCACATACTTTCCTTGACTAAGGAAAATACCATCTGCACTCTGCCACACCTCCATTCCTAAGAAGTATTGCATCATCCCTAGGTATTTCATCTCAAACTCAGTGGAAAGCTTCCTCTTTGCATCTAGAATGATTTCTTCATCTCTTGTTAGGAAAAGGTCATTGACATATAGAATGGGCATCATCGGACTTCTGTCTCCAACCTTGAAGTAAAGGCTGGAATACACTTTACTCTTAGTAAATCCCAAGCTCATCAGGAAGCTATACATCCTGTCATACCATGTCTTGGGTGCCTTCTTCAATCCGTACAATGCCTTCTTCAATTTGCACTTATGTGTATTCTTATCATGTGTCTCGAATGCCAGTGATTTTTCTACATACACTTCCTTTTTGACTACACCATTCAATAATGTTGTCTTGACGTCAATATAGTGTATCTTCCATTTAATTATTGCATCCAATGCAAGTATAGATCAAATGTAAGTGTACCTTGCTACAGGTGCAAATTTATCCTCGTAGTCTATTCCTTCTTTATATGAGAAAATTCGATCCACCAATCTTGTCATGTTTTTCTCAATGCTACCATCTACATCATTCTTGATCTTGTAGATCCACTTCAAAGTTAGGACAAAATTCCTTTCCTATCTCAGAACTATCTCCAAGACATCATTCTTCATAATCAACTAGTACTCCTCGATCATGACATCCTTCCATTCTTTCTTTTCTACAACCTATTCATAGTTTGAAGGTTCCTTGTCAATGATCTCACATAGTAGGGACACATAGTTTTTGTAAAGTTTTGATCTTTTCCTTTCTCTTTGCATCCCATACCTTTCTTCTTCTTATATTATTTATTATTCCCATGCTAGTTTTCTATTGTGGGATTTTTTCTCGTGAAGTGTCTCTACAAGCTCTTGTGGTTCTTCCATGTCATGATTTTCATGGTATTTTGGAATTGTCTCCTCTATTGTTGTATCTCGGACTCTAGTTCCCTCAGGTTCCTCGACCTCTTCAATAGGTAGCTTCCTGGATCTGGAGAATGTCGAGTCTTCATCAAATGTTACATCTCTACTGATGCCAATATTCTTGAATCATGGAAAGTATATTTGGTAGGAATTTGAGGTATCATTGTATCCTATGAATATTCCCTTCTTCCTCAAAGGATCAATACTGGTCCTCTTTTCCTTTGGTACGTGTATGTATACTGGGAATCCAAATATTCTGAGATGGCTTACTTATGGCTTCTCTCCTGAGAAAACCTCTTCAGGAGTCTTATTTTTGATTACTTGATGGGGAGTACGGTTGTGTACATACACAATTGTCCTCACTACTACCACCCAAAGGTGCATCAGAAAACTATGTTCATGTAACATAGATTTCATTGCTTTTATTATAGTTATGTTCTTTCGTTCTACAACGCCATTTTGTTGAGGATTGTATGGAGTTATCAACTCCCTCTTAATCCTAGAATCTCGGTAGAGTTCATTGAATTCTTCCAAGGTGAACTCTCTGCCATTATTTGACCACATAGTCTTGATCTTCCTTTCAGTGGGATTCTCGACCAAGGATTTGTATTCCTTAAAGTTATTGAATACTTCGTTTTTCCCTTTCAAGAAATATATCCAAGTATTACATGGAAAATCATCTATAAAGGAAACATAGTACACATACCCTCTTAGTGAGCTGGATGACATGGGCCCTCATGCATTTGAGTTTACTATCTCTAGTATTCCTTTATCTTTGATTTCACTACTAGGAAATTTCTTATTTGCATTCTTTCCTTGCACACATCCTTTGCAAACGCCTTCATGCTTTGCTTGGATTTCTAGAAGTGTTGAGAATTATTTGCTTGCAATCAATATTTCCTTGTAGTGCACATGTGCAGGCCTTTAGTTCCATAGTTCACCTAGTTCTATTGAGTCATGAATCAATGATTCTTTAGGTTTTCCCTTCAATTTGTACAATCCTCCATCTTGTTCTCCAATTATTGTTGCATCATTGATCGTATTTTCTTTAGGAAACATTAGAACTTGGCCAAACAAATGCAACTCTCATTCCCTTTACATTTATTGCAGAGATGGAGAGAATATTCTTCTTCAATCCTAGAACATATAGCACTCCTTTCATCTTTAAATGTTTTCTGTAGTCTAGATTGTATGAATCTTCTCCACTTTCTTTTATGGCATATTGATAATCATCCCCAAGTTTCACCTTATGAGGTGACTCATGCTCAGACATATTGAATAATGATTATTTGTATCTTGTTATATGTTTATATTTCCTACTATCCACAATCAAATCATTATTTCCATGTGATATAGTGCACATGAGTGTTGACAGTAGAACATACTCTTCATCAAAATCTTCCTTCTCTCTTATGAAACTTTTATTTGTCGGTTCATTGCCTTCTGCTGTGAACATGATGTATTTTCTTCTTCTCATTGAAGGAATTCTTGTTCTTGGGGAAATATCTTGCGAAGTGTCCCTTTTCATCAAAATTGTAGCATCGAATGTTGGAAGGATCTCTTCTGAACTTATTTTGTATTTTATGATGATTTTCCTTCCTTTTTTTTGCAATGGTGGTTCTCCTTGTTTCTATAGTTTATTTTGGTGTGAGTTGTGAGAGCATGATATTATTTTCTTCCCATATTCTCTTCTCTTGTTATGAGTTGAGATTCTTCTTGTGTGCATTCTTCTCAGAGTCTGCTAAAAGAGATCAATTTCCTTCTTGCACAGATTCCTTGAATGAATGAATCCCATGATCTTGGGAGGCCATTCAAGGTAGTCATCACAATCTCTCATTCTTATACATTCTCTTTAGTTGCTTCCAGTTGTTCCTTGATTTGAGAAACCCTTACGAAGTAAGATTGTATAGTCTCTGAGCTCTCTTTCTTGACATTATTCAACTAGTTCCTCAATGTCATTATCTGATTGATGTTCTTTCCTTTGAACATCTTCGTCAAACCATCAAATAATTCCTTAGGTGTCTTCAAGGATGACACATGGGGGATGAGATGATACTTAATATAATATGAAATTATTCTCTTTTATTTAATAAAATTATTCTTATGAGTATCCTTAGCCTCAATCTCTGGAACTTCCTCACTGATGTATTGATCCAAACCATTTTCTTAAAGGATTAGGGAGATTTTGTACTTCCATGATCGAAAGTTATCAGTTCCTCCAAGCTTGTCCTTAAGTTGAGTATGATGAGTCATTTTAAAATGAGAACCTCAAATGGAAATAGAAAATATTTATATCTTACCGATTTGAGGCGTCCAACTTGGTTTCAGAACTAGTTGACCTAGGGTTTGTTAAAGAAACCCTAATTTTCCAAACTTGTAGTTTGGGAACACTATCTGGATAAAAATATGAAACTCCTTGAGCCACATTGCTCATCAAGGTCCTTTTTTAAACACTAAGGTGGGAAGCCTCCAAAACTTGATGCCCTAGTTTCTTCCCACATTGTCATGTAGTAAAAAATTGAAACTTCTCCAAATTTGTATATTCTTCCACCAAAAGATGCGCCCTTCTAGGGTGAGTTAGCCTAGCCCTATTTTATTGGTGATATGTGGAGAGAATACCTTGAACTAGGAAGCCTTAGTTTCCATTGATTCATAGTTCCTTCTTTTAGAGAGGCTCTAATAACATGTTAGTTTTTCTATTATAATTAACTTGATTAGGATATTTATCTGAAAGAATAAAAAGAACAACAATATACAAAAGATAGAGAAGATACACTGAGACACAAATATTTTCATCGGAGAAACCATAAAGGAGAAAAACCCACAAACTTCCTCATAATAGTTCTATCACTAAGATTATCACAAGATGGAAAACCCCAATAAGAAGAAGTCTTAGGAAGCTATCTTTCTTTCCTCCGTATCCTTCTCTCTCTCCTCATACGAACTTGAGTGAGTGTGAGTGCGTATAAATGAGGGAGGGTGCCTCCCTATTTATACCCTTCAAGAGACTAACCTCCCTACTTGATTGGTTCAAATTCTAACCCTAACAGGTCTAACTTATCCTAGAGAGACTCCAAAAGCACATTACATTATATTATATTGGGGATTATTTCCCCGACTTACAAGGGAGGTTGTACCTCAAGGACCATACACAATAAGGACATCCCGAAAGGAGGGAAACACATCTCTCATGGGGGTACAACATACAATGATAATATACATCAGAATATCTTCCAAAGTTACAAATACAACAACACCAACAATGCCTCCATTTCATCTCACCCTACTAGGAAGTCACAGTCGCTCATGATAACATGTTCTTCAAGGAAATTAGTTTAGAGTGGTTATATTAGTTGTAGTATTCCAGTGTTTGAGTTACATACATTTTAATTTATTATTGTAATGTATACCTATTGTATAACTTTAATAAATTCCATTGGTTAGTTGAATGGGAATCAATGTGTTCTAGGTTGTCTAATGTTTCTTGTTTTTTTCCATGGTTTTAGTTATTTTTGGGTTTATTTATGGTTTTGTTATATAAAATTATTTAATCCTTCTCGTAACAAAAACATGTCAAATTATGATATAAACATGTTGAAACCACAATGAAAGAAATTATGATATAAACATGTTGAAACCACAATGAAAGATATTATGTGAGAGGATCCATTAATGCCACATATATGAAATATGAACAAATATTAAGGCATTCCCTCCTCTAGCATATGTATACATTATATCCCACATTGAAATAAGGTACTTTGACTATGAAGCAATGACCTTAAAAAGTTGTGTAATGTAGATTCTAGAGACCAAGTTGTTCCTCGTATTGAAGGAAATATCATGTTATAAATGGGTTTTATTTTAGTAATTTATTGCATCGATGGATAAAATGTAATTCTACAAATAATTGTGCTTGAATGCATTATTGAATTTTATGGGTTTACATTTCCAAAAGTAATAATTAATGAATCTTGTAGATGTTGAGGTTTAATGTATTCATAACAATTTCTTGGATCTATTTCAGAAAGGGACGCGACCATAGATACAACTAACCTGCGACCATAGATACAACTAACCTTTCTGAGATTGGTATCAACATAATTATAAATGGAATTATGCATGCTCTAGGGTCGGGTCTATCCATTCTTGGGTTTTTGGAAGGTCACGTTGGATCATTTATTGTTGTTTCAATGGAGATTACATACGCACTTGGGGAGTGGTATCATTCTAATGATTAATTTTACTTATTTGTGTTCAGATATTATGTTGCTCTATTGGAGGTTTATCTTACATCGACCTATTATTATCCTCAATCCTTTTAGCTCGAGGGTGAGTGGCTTGCACTAGGAAGACAATGAGTCGGTTCTAGGACAAACAAGTGTGTGGTGCAAGTGTTATGGGGGTGGTCTTGTCTAGAGGTCTCTATGTGCAATGGTTAGACCCAAGAAAACTAATGAAAAAGGAAGGGTGCAATGGGACATACACATGGCTTAAGTGCAATGGGAAATCCTGGAAGCTAAGCAAATATACTTTCATATTATTTCAAAGGATACTAAGCAATTTTTAGGTAATGCAGAGTAGAAAATAAAGAATGAGAAGGGGTTGTCATAAGTGGTCAAGGCATAGATGGAATGGGAAGCCGAATGGATAATGCAGGAGATTTGAAGAAAAGAGACACTAAGAATGCAAAGAATGTGCTTCTATATTGGCACATGAAAACCCTAGTTGGTAAGGCTCTCATGGATATTCATAGTGGTAGACCTAAAATACAAAGACAGTTGGAGGATAATATTGAATGGAACAACAGTCAAATCCTAAAAATCAATGTCATCCTAAACCTTATTATGATTGTCACCAAAGATATTATAAATCATATCAACAATCTGTCTGAGATCACTACTGGGATGGT
Source organism: Pseudotsuga menziesii (assembly GCA_001517045.1). Classification (NCBI taxonomy): domain Eukaryota; kingdom Viridiplantae; phylum Streptophyta; class Pinopsida; order Pinales; family Pinaceae; genus Pseudotsuga; species Pseudotsuga menziesii. The sequence goes on along the minus strand of LPNX010369909.1, from coordinate 98,397 downwards.
GTTCAAGTCCAAACCCCCTAAGGACTAGTTAAGTGAGCCTCCTCCAAAACCCAAGGTGCATATTGTTACAATTTCTGATGAAGCTTGAGAAGTTGGCCTGGTTATTTTTTTCTATGTGGATTTGATGTCTAGATAGTTTTTTCTTCCTTAATGGATGTAGTGTCTCCACTATTATTATTTTTATTTGATTTCCTTCTAGAAAAATGAGCCATATAACTATGTTTTGAAGTAATATAATGTTTACATTTTATAAAAATAATATTCATAAAAATTTAAATAATTATATAATCTAGTGAAATATTTTTTTAAATCGAGGACATAATTTATAAAACGAATATATATATATATATATATATATTGTACGAATTTTAATATATGTGTGTGTGTGTGTGTGTGTGTGTGTGTGGATTATATATATATGATTTATTTATTTTTGTAACATAAACTATAAAGGGTTTTAATAAAACAAGTTGTGCACAGCCATTCAGTACAAATAGGATAGCATAACAAATTGTTCATGCAGTTCAAAATTGCTGCACAAAAAGCTTATCCGAGGAGTTTTCCAAAAAACTATACACAGAGTATTTTCAAAACAACTAGTGCCTCGGGTAGTGTATACCCTTATAAACTGATTACATAGCAAAAGACAGTAACACATTTAACCATAATTAAAAGAAAACTGATTAAGGATTGCCTCTGAATTTCCTGGGCTGAACTACAGACTCTTCCTCCATTGGGTGCTCAGCTGCTGCAGTGGTTTCGTTCACCTTGCGTCCCTGGTTCATGTTAATCAGACGCTGGAGATATTCCTGGATCCTGTCGACTTTGCCCATTATCTCCCTGAGGTTGCTCTCATTGTCATCAATCCTTGCATTGTGATTGCTAATTTGTAGAGAAGTGTAGCTCACCGTTTCCCCCATGCTCTTAACCTCCTGCGCAATTTCTTTGTTGTCCATTATGCCAATCGCTATCATCTCGTAGAGACGCCTAAGGTTCTTTTTTACGTCCATTATGCCTGCATTATCACTTGCCTACTACATTCTTCCTGTTCTTGGAGAGATATCTATACAAGCAAAATTACAGTGCAAGGCACAAACAGAGCGTGCTAGAACACAAGCCTCGTTCTCAGCCGAGAGGCCATTTAGAATGTAACTGAGCACTTTGAGCTCCTGCTACAGGGAGGAACCTTCTTTACTTTGCCTCTCTTTGCAGACTAAGGTTCCCATAGCACCTTCCTTCCACCTTGTACAATGGCAACCCAAGACCGTGCTTCTCTCCAAATTGACAGAATGCGCTTCAGGTGAAAGAATTGAGCCAGAGCCAGGGATTGAAAACCACAGCGAGGAACCGGAGAGGGAGCTATAGGAGCAAGTGGAGAAGGCTACGAGAGAAATCCTTTCCTTCACAAAGGATTAGGTGAGAGGGAGAGCTTCCATGGGATATCCTACAGCCACCCTTCTCCAATGCCTGCAATTACATTCAGAAGAACTCGCTCCGGAGGGACCTCATGATAAATAGAGTCGAGAGAGGGAGAAAAATGAGCTTACATGCTGCTGCAGGGAGAAGACATACCGGGATGGTTGAAAAGACTTGGAGCATTAGAGGAGGAGGGGCATTTAACCCAAGACCGGTGAGCCATTAAGCCTACAATATCTGAGAGAGGAAGTGGGCAGAGGTTAGACCACGTGGTGAGGGAAAGAGAGAAGGCATGACAACGTAGTAAATGGGAGGAACCATCGGGAAGCAGCGTGGAATGGAGGCCAGCTGTTGGGAGGTGACGCAAGGCGGTGGGAGAAGGGAAGTGTGGAGGGATAAGGGTAAGGGGAAATGGATGCAAGAGGGGTTGAAGAGAGAGGGGAAAGGAGGGATAAGGGAAAGGGGAGAAGGAAGGGGGAGGGGTGGAGAGATAAGGTGGTAGAAAAGGGGAGCCCTTGGAACTTCTTTTGGAGAGAGGGGAAGTTAGGAATAGCAATGAGATAAGGCTCATAACTTGTAAATGAAAGGGAAGCTTCCGAAAAAACACTAAGGAATGAATTTGGAGATAGGAGTGTTTCTGTTCTGCCTGTAATGACCTTGTTGAAGAAAGGCCCCCACGTTAGCCAAAGTTTCCACTGCAGAATTATTGTGGCGAAGGATGTGGAATGTCTCATATGATTTAGACATGAGAGGCTTGGATTTATCAAACAGGCGGCGACAATTGACTGATCCAGAGGGGTATCTGTTGATCAGTTTGAAGATGACATGTCGGGAGTCTCCGAATATCATTACCTTACGGAGATTTTTAGTGTTTAAGAGATGTAGACCCTGAAGAAGTGCCAGCCACTCAGCCTCATTATTTGTTCTAGTTCCTAGTCCCCAAGTGAAGGTTTGTTCTACATGTCCTCTGGGATCCAGGAGGATCCCCCGCACCTGCCACCCCTATATATATATATGATTTGTTGAAAGTATATGTGATTACAAATAAACTAATTTTAGATATATCTAAATTAAAATTATTACTCTACCAG
>LPNX010369909.1:23222-83627 GCA_001517045.1 Pseudotsuga menziesii | reverse complement strand
TCCTTAAGTCCTTTGGCAAACTTGCAAGAAACCTGAGAATTAAAACCATCAATTTTCTTGAAAAAGCTCAACCACCCTGCCTGCTGAAACATCTCTGCACAGTTTGGAAGTTTTTGGACCCAAGTTAGGTCTGAGGGTTCAGCTCTGTTTATCTTTCCACTTTTTCCCATATTTTCCCTTCAGCTGATAAACAACAATCTAGTTTGATGTTCCAGAAATGTTTTGAAATTAGCTTGCTGTTGTTTGACCTCTTTCTCACTCTGCTAGCTATCCCTGTGCAGGCTTGCAATGTTAACTTTACCCTATGTCCACCATACAATTCAGTTAATGGATAAATACATCATGAGATCAAATCAAACATTCATGAAAACTGTTATAAGGACCATATGGCTCTGCTCAAACTTCAAACTGCACCCTCATGCACAATGTTCAACTGTTAGGGTACATAAGCCAATCAAATTCCTGGTTTTAGGGTTTAGTAAAAACAGTCTACTGTGTCTTCAAACAGAGATTCCCTCCTTATTACAAACTGTTTTGAAACCTTCAAAATGATAGTGCACTATCCAGGGTACTTAAAGGCAAATGGAAAACTGTCAATAGATATGTATATAGTATATTAAGGCTTCACTCAAACGCCTGCATCCAAAAGTATCAAGACAACTTCATCTTAAACCCTAACACTCCCAGTACTTCATACAAGGTTACCCATGCGCTCCTCAAATCAAACTGAACTGTCAGCAATAAAAGAAGGGACAAATACACCAGTGTTTGCAAAAACTTTGTGCAAGTCCAAACTGTCACCAACTCTTGTACATTCAGCCTGTATACCCTGCAGTCATTTGAGCATGTTTCTTCCAGCAAAGATTTCACATATCATGACCATTTCACAGTTTTTTTTAAAAACCACTCACATAGATCAACAAAACAGCCTCTGTGCATAACCAGCAAATATATGAATTTTCTGAGTGCTGTCTTCTGTAATGTCTGGTTTACATTTGCATTAGTTTAGAGACACAACTCTCTTCAATCTACTCCTTGCAATCACCATGCATCATCACCAGAATTTCGAATATATAGGAGAACAAAATATAAACTATCTGTCTTCAAATAGTTACTACGATTTCACACAGTTCAATTGCTCTGCTCCTTCAAATCCTTTATCACAACTCCTGGTGACTATTTCAATGGTGAAAAGTTTATCTTATGTACCATTCTATCATTTTTAACAGCCAATTTCTTCGAATCACCTAGGAACCAGAAAAACCCAAATTTTGAGCTAAAAGGGTTTTGCAGCAATGTACATACCAATTTTTTAAATTTCGTGGCTCAAGGCTTCATCTTAAAGTGGCAACGGTCTTTCCTCAGGTGCACAAGTGTCTCCAACTCCTTTCCTCAACCATAATTGCAAGAATTAAGAAGCCCTAACTTTCTGCTAACGTTGCAAGTGCTGTATTTCTTCACGGGAACATAATCCAGCTTTTTCAGCGCTCTGTTCTCCTCCACGAACTTACCTTCCTATAAAAATGCATATGAATCGAAACCTTTGACAGTTTAAAACCGAGCTTTGATGATTTGTCTAACTGACTCCACGTTTTTAGTAATTATGCACCCGTTTTGGCTGCGTGACTGAAATCGGCTGAAATGAGTATCTAAACTGCAGTCACACGCGTCAAAATACTTTGCAAAAGACAACCAATCACTTCTAGGTGATACCCATGATGAAAAACTGCAAAAATCTTTGAAAATCAGAGAGGCGCGATTTTCTTGTAGCGCTTCCTTCATTAACTTTTTCACCAGCGCTACAAGAATCTTTCCTGAGCTAATTTATCACAATTTTACAGCTTTTTGATAAATTGTCGAATGTTTAGAGCTTTATCAGGCTTAAAGAACAAGTGTGCTTGATCTCAAAACATATTATTAATTCAACCCTTGAATATAAACCTTCTTTATCCCTTTCAAAAATCTAAAAAGACTATTAAAAAGACAAATAAAATCTAAAGAAAATGTGCTCAAAAACTATTAAAAACTAATAAATCGCCAATAGACTCTCCAAAAAGACCAAAACTGAGAAGTAATCAAACCTATGATTGGAGGTGAAACTAAAACAAACCAAAATTGAAGAAAACAAACCAAAATGGAGAGAAAAAATTACTGACATAACAGGTGGCATAGTTCTGCTCCTATTCCTTCAACTTTCTAGATTCATAACTGATCACATGTCCATCCTGCATTAATACTCCACCAATGCCTTGATTGCATGCATCCGTGCATACAAAAAAGTTTCCTTCAGGATCCAAAATTTTTAGCACTGATGCACTGGTAATCATTTCCTTAAGTTTTTGAAAATTATCTTCATACTTACAAGTCCAATCAAACTTCACACCTTTCTTTTGCAAAGATGTGATAGGATGAGCCAACTTTGAGAATACTTCGATGAACCTTCGGTAGTATCCAGCTAACCCCATGAAGGATATGACTTCTGATACATTCTTAGGTGTTGACCATTCTTATCTTCTCAGGATCTACTGTAACACCTTCTTCAGATATGATATGCCCTAGGTAGTGGATTCTTCTGTTACAACTGATTTTACCACACATATGGATCACACCTTTATGGCCTTCCCTATCCCTCTACAGACTCTTTAGACCCATGGACCACTTTTGTACCTTTGATGTTTCCAATATCATCCCTAAAAACATGCATTATTTACTATACGCGAATTTTAAACCTATTCTCACGTATATACACAGATTTGACCCTTAAACCTGCATACATCGGGATGTGTGCAAAAGGCCAAATAGTTTTGGAGTTTTCCTTGATGTGGATCCGAGTCACTTGTCTCTTGGCCTTCCATATGCCTTGAGATCGCTCAGATTTGACCTTCCATTACCCCATTGAAGCACTATATAAGGAACCATTTGGATACATTGAAGAAGGAGGAATTGAAGAGCAAGAAAACTATAGTCCATTGTTGCCGGAGCTTATACTTGAGTCTGCATCCCTTTGTCCCTTGTATCACTTTGTGTTCTTCCCAATATTTCCTTTGCTAGTGAGCTTTCTATCAAGAGATGGAGGATTGAAGTGGTGAAGGCCTTGGTGGAGGACTCAGTTTCTCCGATTCGTAGACGTGCTGACAAAGGTCATCACTATTGTAATCTATGATTTATATTAATACAAATATCTTTCCCTATCCAATAATGTGTATTTAAATGAGTATTGAATCCATGGATGCTTTTAAATGCATATATGTTATTGATTATATATGCTAGAGTAGGTCTAACACAACTATATATAGCATGCTTGTTTTGTTTGCTGAATGTTGAGAGAGCAAATTGCTAACACAAGCTAGAGTGGAAAAGCTCAACGGGGATCTACATCAACCGTCCGGAATAAAGTATGTATCAAGATCCTTTAGTGTTAGATGTTTGGTTTCTCTTGCATATACGAAAGGATTGATTTATTTGGTTACTCTGTCAGTTGTGGTACCCCAATCCATAGGAAGTTTTCTCCGTAAAAGAATTGGCGACCATACTGGGGAGTTCCTAGTCATTTCCTTTGGGGGTTTTTATCGGCATTCAATGTTCTTGAATTGCTCTGATTTCTCTATTTCTGAGTCAGTTCTAGGGCCATGTTTTCCTAGTAGTGTCTGATAGGAGTAAAGTTTGTCTCAGCTTGTCTATTTTACCTTCTTTTTTATCTCTTTTTCTTCCTGTACGCAAGTTTTTGCTTCACAGTCGCGTGTACACACAATTTTGACTAGGATTTCTGCGTATATACGTCGGTTTTCTGTACATAGTCGCGTATGCCCTGAGTTTTTCCTTTTAGGAGAAGATTAAGTGTTGTTGGGTGAGTGTTGATGATTGTTGAGTCTCCTTGGATGCTTCTAGAGTCTCTATACACCTCTGTTTCTGACCAGAGACACTTTTTAGGTTGAATTTTTTAAGAATGTTCTTGTCATTGCATTTTCTATTTTTTGTTTTGGGATTAGTGCATTAGGTCTCTTTTGCCTTAGTGCTTTGCGTGGGTGTTGTTTGATATTGCTTGCAGAGTCTGAGATGGTAGAGTCATTATTTTTCTTTATTATCTCATTTTAATTCAAAACATGACAAAAATATTTGCTTCTTGGCATCATTATGCATCATTGCATTTTGCATTTTGCATGGTACTTGCACTAGGTTTGCTTGGAAAAGTATTAGTCAAATTTTCATATAGGAATGACTGCATTTTTCATTTGAAGGAGAATTTTGCATTTCACATAGTAGCATACCCCATTTTTCATTTGACATAGTGCATTTGCATTAATTGTTAGGTGTGCATTTTACTTCTTGTTGTGTCATAACACCATTAGTTGCACAATCATTTACCCTTTTGAGTAATAATCCAATTAAAATCAACACATAATAAAATGAATTACACTCTTTTATTTTTTAGGTTGCACCAACAAGATTAGGCTTTAGGTTCTTGGAATAGTTCATTGTGAGTAAATTCTCCAAGACCACTACACAAAAACATGTATGTGTCTGTCCAGGAGAGAGTGTGAAATTCCTCAGTATAATTAGTGTTTCTTAGGATCCTCCTCTTACAAGGGAGTTAAGCACGAGGCAGTGTGAGCGGTTATTGATTGGGATGAACCCTAGTCATAATTGAGTAGCACCAAAGATATTTCCAGGGTTGTATTCGTATTTGGGGGCTCTTTCAGAAGTTTCGGGCTTTGCTACCCTGCCCATACAGTCAATCCCTCCTGCGACTGTCTGGCTGAGCATTGATTATATGGAGGTGACCTTAGTTGCCTTACCTAGGTTATCAAGGGGGTACTTCGTAGAGGTTATTCTGCAGGTGTCCCGGGCAAGTTGGGGTCGGACAACACAGTCGCTATATGCATTGAAGTTGAGGGCCACAATAATTGGTTATGAACCTTCACTTGTTGTGTATGGGAGTCTCAAGCCTCTCCTAGGAGAGACATACCTGCTTCATTCAGGAGCTCACATATCCTACCCTTGCTTGCTTGTGATTTGGATTTATATTATATAGGTGTATGTTCTATGCATGCTATTTTTCCTAGGGTTTGCGTAATTAGATAGAGTCTTTTTCATTTTTTGAGTCATTGTGGATTCAGGTGCGGCACTTCCCCGTTCTTTTCATTTAGCAGGACTTTCATCTTCCACATCTCCTCTTCCTTTGGGAAAGAGAAATAGATAGTTCGGGCGGACTACTTCTCACATTGATTCACATACGATGGGAGATCATGAGGATGAGATTCCTGAGATGTGTTCTCCACCTCAAGAGGTTGGAAAGGAAGATCCTACTCCTGTATATGATCCTTCACCAGATATAGCTTCACATTCTGGTTATGATCCCTCATTCACAGGTCGTCGATATTGGTTTTCTGGCGACGAGACTCACAATGAACCCATAAGCACTAGTCATGTTAGTTATGGCATGCATGATATCCCTGCACATGATCCGGCGCATCATGCTGAGTCAGAAATTGAACCTAGCACTACACTTGGGGGCACTTCTATTCCTTTCCATGCAAAGAGATTTGGGAGCACTAGTCACATTGCACCTTCCATCTCAGTGGTGAAAGCTACCTCACGTGCCTATCCTAGACCCAATGTTAGTAGTCATATGTGGATACCAGAATGAAGACAAGTGACCATAGGGAATGTAATGTCCCCGGTTTTGACCCCGTTTGCATGATGTATATATTGTAATTAATCGTAGTGAGGAGCTCGAGGCAAAAGCCCCACCGTCGATAAGGTTGTGTGTGTGTTTCGGCAATGGGATAGTTGTCGATGGTTTATTGTGCCATTTGGCACATTATAATTCGGCATCATGTAAACACGCACATCAAATAAAATAAACCACAACCAGCTACGACAGTGCAACGTTAAATGAAAAGGGCATGGTTCCAAAGGATAAGGGGGGGATGTCAAAACCTTGGTTATTGGAAAAACCCATGTTTCACCACCTTTGTTGTTTGTCACCTTTTGTCTCATCCAACCTTGTCAACCTCTTTAATGCTTCAGCTGGTGGTTGAGGAGTAATGGCTGCTGATGGTTGAGGCAATTAATGCCTTTGGGAGTGGGGTGGCAGGACTGTCAGTCTTTTGCCCACCTGCCCACTCCACCCATGTTTTCCATTCTTCTCCCTCACGCACTCTTCCCTGGCCTGTTCACTCTCACCACGATTTTGTTTTTGGATCCTCCTCATGCACAGGTTTTGGGGGCGGTTTTGGTCTCAGGCAGACATTTTTCTTGGCTCCACGAGTTGTTGAGCACCCATGCACTGTAGTTTTGTGTCCTGGCTATTGATTGTTCATCCACGGACAAAAACAAAGCTGCTTTCTCCTCACGAAGGGCCTCCATTGTTGTGCAATCTCACACAGCTGGGAAAGGAGCTGCCTTTCAGTGGTCATTCACGATTTCCACAGAGCGGAATCGGGTATGTTTTCTCCTGTGTTTTGTGGTCTGGTGCAAGTTCCCTCGGGCGCAGACTGTTTGGGGTCGTTTTCCCATATTGTGAGCCGTGCTCATGAATTGTGTTTTGGGGCTGTTCACTTCCCCACGTTTTTTGTTGGCTGTGGTGTCCAATTTCGTTTTGGACCACTGGGGATTTCCAACCCATTGGACGTGTTCTCTTCTGTCCATGCTGGGAGTTGTTCTTCCCCCTTGTTGGGACTGTGTGAGTTGTCCGTCGTCACCTGGAGGAATTGAGGGTGTCGTGGGCTGAGTTCCTTGTTTGGAGCTGTGGAATGCTGCTATCCTTCATTGTGTATTTGTGGCTGTGGAAGTACCCTTGTTTTGGGTTGCAGCTGAGTTGTTTTGGCCACGCTAGGGCCAAAACCCACTATGAGTTGCCTTGTAGGCTTGATCTGTGCTCATTGTTGGTTTGGGGATTGTTACTGGTCATTATGCTTTCTTCACAGGGATGTGAAGGGTAGTGTTGCTGCGGTATGCAGTGGATGGTCTCCGGACTGTGCTGGCTTGGCCGCTTGCTGAAGGCCTGTTAAACCCAGCGGTAATTGGTTTGGCTGTTTTGTGTCCCCTTGGCTATGTATAAGCCTGCAATTGACCCTTATTCCGGAGGAATCATGCCCAGCTCGGGGGTGGCAGTGCTGCTGAGAGACGGATGAGCATGCTGGCCTATGGTTGGCTAGAACGTTGAAGCGACGTAGCTAGCTGCGGGTGAATTCTTCATCAAAAGATAAGTGCTGCTGTTTACTGCATCTCTGTGATCTATATTGAACATGATTAATGCTGGAATGTATTTTTGTTGCTTCCGCTGTATGATTGAAGGATTCAGGCATTTGGGTATGCTTAGGCATCTTAGTATGCATCCTGTAATCTTTTAATTTCAGCATTTGATTTTCCTAATTATGTTCATGGGGCGGTTTTCCTAGTCTATATTTGATGTTTGTTGCATCCTCCTCGCCGGTCTGAGGGATGGGGACATGACAGAGTGGTATCAGAGCTCTGAGTTCCAACAATGGGCCTCTATGGGCCAAGAAAGAGCCGCTGATAGAGGGCAGAATTACCCTCTATGTCCAGCAGAACAGCCGTGAGCAAACGAATTCAGAAAAATCGTCTAAGTGTTGAGCGGTCGGACCACTGGAGGAAGTGGAATTCCGCCGTTGCGGAAGGATTGGTAAAGTCTCCTGTCCGTCGTTGCGGATGGCGAAGCACTTCCGCATCCAAAGTGGGAGTCATCCGACCACCGATGCAACAGAAAGGTTAAAATTCGGCTAAGTATGGAACAGTCGGGCCACTGGAGGAATTGACTTCCGCCATTGCAAAAGAACTGGAGGAGTGGACGTCCGCAGTTGCGGACGAACTGGTGAAGTTCTCCATCCGTTGTTGCGGACGGTGAAGCAATTCCGCATCCGATGTGAGAGTCATTTGATTTCCGATGAAGAAGAAATTTTGGAAATTTGAAAATTTGGCTAAGTGTTGGAGAAATCGGAAGGGAGAGTTGTCCGACATCCGACGTTACGAGAGTCCGCCGACGTCCGACTTTCAAGTGGTTCTAAGTGCCAAATCGGAAGAGCCGGCGAAGTGAGCGTTCGCCGTTGCAGACGAATGGGTGAAGTTTTCCGTCCGCCGTTGCGGAAGCCCAAATGGTTAAGTCTTCGGATGGGAGATTCCCCCGATCGCCGACACGTCAAAAATGGGTTAAGGCTCGAAGTTCGTTCACAAATCGGACGAATTGGTGAAGTTTTCCGTCCGCCGTTACGGAAGCCGAAGCCATTTGGCTTCCGATGTGAAAGGCCGCTGACGCCCGACGTTCAAGTTGTTCTAAGTTCGCCAAGCGAAAAAGGAAAGGGAAGGAGCGTCCGCCGTTGCGGAAGCTGAAGGCATCTGCCGGCCGATCAAAAAGGCCGCCGACGCCGCAAGAGAAAGTGCGCCGATCGGAAGGGAAAAATTTTCCGGGGAGCCGCAGTTGCGGAAGGATTGGAGCTTCCGGGGAGCCGCCGTTGCGGAAGAATCCGCGAAGTGAACTTCCGCCAATCGGAAAGGAAAGTGGTCCGACATCCGACGTTGCGGAAGAAAGAATGCTTCCGACGTCCGACGTTGCGGAGGAAAGAATGCTCTGACGTCCATCGTTGCAGAAGGACGAATGGTTCCGGGAGCCGATTCTGCGGAAGAAAGAATGGAAAGAGGAGCCAATTTGAACGGTTTTTAGAGGGATTTTTCAGCTATTTTCAGGAGAATTTTCAGGGTTGAAAAAGAGAAATTGGCAGCGACAAGGGGGCAAGCCCCCTTGACCCCCGTTGTCACTTGAGACAGTCATTCTGTATTTTGGGCAATTAGTAAAACCCAAAATTCATAAAAGATGAATGCTGCAATGGAAGTAAGGTGGCTGAAGTTGGCAACCAAGATGCAGTGGTGTGTGTAAAATGCCAGATTTGGTGAAAATCTTCATTCTTGGAAGTGGTGTGGTTTTCACATCCGAGATCAGAATGATGCGTGTGAATAGGCGTTGGAAAGCTTATCCAACAAGGAACACCAGAATCTAAGCATGGAGCAGCAAAGTGCTAATGATGGCTGCTATTATCAAAGGGACAAATCTAGACAGTTGCATGCCCAGAAGCAGCAAGGACTATGAAGTCAAACAACTGTTGGGTGGAAAGGGAGTTCCATGCCAGGATAAAAGGCTTGCAAAGGGAAGTTCTCTTAAAATTCTGTCTTGCTAACTATGTTACATTTCCTGAGTTTTATGCATGAAATGCATGACGACATGTATTACATGCATAGGATATTGCATGTTGGTAAGAATATTGGGAATTATATAATTATAATGAACCACTAATGATCATCATTGCTTTGATGTTGGCATTAGTGGCAAAACCAACGATGACATGGACCCGGATGAATATGTTGCTGATGCTGATGAATGAGACCAGCAACCCTATGGAGAAGGGATAAGGCAACGATTCCATAACAAAATTTGGTGAGCAAATGCTGCAATCTCCTGCAAAGGACCAACCAAATTGGTCATGTCAAGGGTGTAAGTAAGACCCATGCAGGTAAGAGTTGCTTATGAAAAATTCCATGGATTGGTCCAGGTAAGAGACCTCATACCATGTGAATATTGGAACGTAGAAAGAATATCATGCCTATATATGCTGATGATATTGATTATAGCAGTACATCCTACATGAAGTGGGCATGGTTAGGCCATGCATGGTATGTTGAATGCATTGAGGTGAATGCATGTGATAGTATGAATGACTAACAACCGAAATGGTGAATTAATGATAATTCTGGAACTGTTTCGAAGGCTGTTATGAATGCAGGATAGTCATGATCAATTGGCTGCTAGAAATGCTCTATTGAAGAGCAAGGTGGTATGAATGATACGCCTGTGAAGTAAGGGTATCTAAACTTTCATCTAATTGCATGAATGATATGACTATACCTTGCAATGTTAGCATGATAATGATTGCACGAAGTAAATGAGTTTTGGTATACATTGATGTGGCTAACAGCTAGAAGTATTTGAATTTTATAAATTCTGAAAATGCTTCAGTGATGGTTGTAGCAATGAAAAGTTATATGCATATAGACTTACCAGGTGATTGGTTGATTGAAGCTTATGTTTCAGGTAGATTATTTCAAGACATGACAGTGAGAGGTAAGCTCCTGACCACTACCAGAATCTACCTTGAGTATGCATAATAGGTTGTTAAAATTTGAATTGAGAATTTCGGGTTTAAAAGATTGCTAACAACCACTAGCCACTATTGGCTTGCATAAGCTTGTGTTTGGTTGTCTGAAAGCTCATGTTTCAGGTAGATTATTTGGAGCACGGCATTGAGAGGTAAGGCCCTGACCAATGCCAGAATCTACCATGTGAAAGAGCTTGATAGATTTGAATTATGAATTTCAAATTTAAGAAATTGCTGACAACTACTAGTCGCTATTGGCTTGCACAAGATTGTGTTTGGTGGTTGAAATTCATGTTTCAGGTAGATTATTTCGAGTCCGGCATTGAGAGGTAAGACCCTGACCAATGCCAGAATATACTATTTATGAGAAGAAGTCTCATGGTTGTGAGAATTAGTTGGTACGGGTTGTTAAATTGGAATTGGGGATTTCGGATTTAAGAGGTACTAACAGCTACTAATCATTGTTGGCTTGTGTGAGATTGTGTCAGGAGGGACACATGGTAAGTGGGTATTCATGTTATGATAGTAAGCATAAAATTATAATGGGCATAGTAATGTTGCTTACAAGAGACCCACAATTGAGCAAGTCAATTTCTGTAATAGATATAATTACAAATTCTTATTGAATTTGATTGCTAATGTCCTTACTTGGTTATGAAACGATCAATTGGATTGTGGTATCAGGTGATTATTAACTGTTTGGCTATTTGATGAATGTGTCAGGGGTACACACTGTAGGAAGACCATGTGCGATGGCCTGCAGAAGCCAAACTTCATGGGAAGGTTTTCCCTTGTCTGGGAAATGGGTTTCGGGTGAAACGCCATTAGACATTTTGAGAATGTATCATCTGCACTGCATGTTTGGTGATAGCATGAGTGAGATGGTATGGGCCATGTCGGTAAGACATGTGTGAATGCAAAACGTAAATAGGAAGCAGTGATGGGGGCTTGGTTTGCTTAAACCTGGTGATTGGAAACCACACAGACAGAGCTAGAGGGCTGACTTTCTTCTCCACAACCCCGGGATAGCACTAAAAGGGAATGCAGGGCCTGAGGGTCTAAGTAGCAGAGAAGGGACTGATTCCTTGTGTTGGGTGTGTGTGGGTGTCTTAGAAGTCAGGCTAGTTCTGGTGTAGGTGTTCCTAGATCTGCAGCGAGCTCACCAGCTTAGCATTCAGCTTTTCCCAACCCCTTGACGATGCCTAACAGATATAAAGGCATACTGCGATGAAAAATGGATAAGTGTTCTGTGACTCTTGCTATGAATATGCATGTTTAATTATTAAATTCCATATGCAGAACATGTTTTGATTTATTTCCATGATGACCGATTGCTTGAGTATGAATAGGGCCTACATGGCACACACCAGAAGAGAGTGCACACTTTTCCGATGTCGAGTCATGAAAGGGTTTTCAATATTGATTACACTCTGGGGAGTGGATGCACTCCTGGTGTCTCAATATTTGATAGTGAATGATATGAAATGTGATTACAGTTTTAGAGCAATGATGCTGATGAGTTTTCTTGTATTGCTTGTGTTGCTTGTGTTGACAGGCTAAAGGTAAAGGTAAATGGTTGATATAAGTGTATTGTTGATATAAGTGTATGTTGGTATAAGTGTATGGCAACATAAGTGTATGTGTCATTTTTGACATAAGTGTATGATGGGCTGTGATATGCCTAAGGATCCATAGTAGATCCTAGACCTAGAAATGGTCATGATAAAGTTCCAAGCCCAGTCAACATGGTTATGTACTAGCTGGACATTAATTATTTGATGTTGTGGAGCAGCCGGCATGCTGACCTAACATCTAAGTCCATAGGTGATCCCAAGGCTTGCAAAGCGAAGCAGGATCCTGTGGACGAACGAGGAAACGCACAATACAGATAAGTATTGGATTATTTTGCTTATGAATATACATGTGTATATGATTTGGATATGATGTTTTAAGCTCTTGTTCTAGAGATGAAAACTAATGAGAATAAACTAAACATGTGAATTTATTCAATGTTTGGATATAGGTATCGCTAGAAGCGAAGACTATGAGAGAATCCTAGAGGTGCATGTGGACATGTGACTGTCCTGGAAAGCTCGGAATGAGCGGTAATGAAAAAGGTGCTAGTAGGACGGGGGAGTCCTAGCAAATGAGGCAAACCATGTGGACAGACTCCATGGTTTAGAGGTCTGGAATAGACCGAAGACACTAAGTGTCATGACCAAGAGAGATTGGTCCAGCATTCACGGTGAAGTGAAAGAGGCTGAGAGCATGAAAAGCCACTGCGATGGTGTGGGTTCCAGGATGGAACAAAACAAAGAGGGGAAACACTCTTACTGCTCTCTCTTGCCTTTTGATTATATATATATATGTTTATGCATTGTGAAAACAAAGAGATTGTTGAATGCATGTACGATTGAAAATGGAATGTGTGTAATTGCTTAAGTAAATTTGTGAATGCTGGAATAGTTAATTCCCTGTCCAGGAATGGACATGAATGAGCTCATGTGCCTGTTGGGGAAGGCATGAAAAATGTGAAAGTTTCCTTAATGGAACTTGGACTGTCATGCCAATTGGGTAATTAACTAACTGATTTTGATACCTATATTATGCTTGGTCTGATAGAAATTCAATGGTGCATTTCACAGGTAAGAAAAGTGAACCGGGTGGTGCACGTTGATTATGGCAGCAGATCAAAAGTTGTTGGACTTAGCTGGAATCCTCCTTCAAATGATTTCCAAGACCCAAGAGAACCTTGGGGAGATGCTCAAGATACAGAGAAGGCAGAGCAAAATGAACCACCAGATTTTGCAAGACTCGATTGGGTTGCAAAGGGAGGTGAAAAGCCTTCTGGGAGCAATCGGAAAAGGAAAGGAAGGTGGATCAGCAATGGGACATTTTTCCAAGCGACCCGATAAGAAACGGTCCAGGCATGAAGACTCAAAGGAAATTGAGCAGGTAAAGATGAAGCAGCCAGTGAGATGCTGGAGATGTGGGGAACATCATTTATGCCGGGACTGTCCAATGAGGGAACATGATGAGGGCAATAGCCGCAAAGTTCCTAGACTTCGGGATCAGCTGGAAGCTGAGAACCAGCAGGAAAAGTCCATGGAAGCCGAGAGGCTTGGTCGTGAATGTAGGACAGATCTACAATTTTGAAATTTTGATGTGCAATTGTATATGTATTGTATATATGTAATGGAACACCAAGGACGGTGTTATTCCAAGGGGGAGGGGAATGTAATGTCCCTGGTTTTGACCCCGTTTGCATGATGTATATATTTTAATTAATCGTGGTGAGGAGCTCGAGGAAAAAGCCCCACCATCGATTTGGTTGTGTGTGTGTTTCAGCAATGGGATAGTTGCCGATGGTTTATTGTGCCATTTGGCACATTATAATTCGGCATCATGTAAACACGCACATCAAATAAAATAAACCACAACCAGCTACGGCAGTGCAACGTTAAATGAAAAGGGCATGGTTCCAAAGGATAAGGGGGGGATGTCAAAAACTTGGTTATGGGAAAAACCCATGTTTCACCACCTTTGTTGTTTGTCACCTTTTGTCTCATCCAACCTTGTCAACCTATTTAATGCTTCAGCTGGTGGTTGAGGAGTAATGGCTGCTGGTGGTTGAGGTAGTTAATGCCTTTGGGAGTGGGGTGGCAGGACTGTCAGTCCTTTTCCCACCTGCCCACTCCACCCACGTTTGCCATTCTTCTCCCTCACGCACTCTTCCCTGGCCTGTTCACTCTCACCACGATTTTGTTTTTGGATCCTCCTCATGCACAGGTTTTGGGGGCGGTTTTGGTCTCGGGTAGACATTTTTCTTGGCTCCACGAGTTGCTGAGCAGCCACGCACTACAGTTTCGCGTCCTGGCTGTTGATTGTTCATCCACGGACAAAAACGGAGCTGTTTTCTCCTCACGAAGGGCCTCCATTGTTGTGCAATCTCACGCAGCTGGGAAAGGAGCTGCCTTTCAGTGGTCATTCACGATTTCCACAGAGCAGAATCGGGTATGTTTTCTCCTGTGTTTTGTGGTCTGGTGTAAGTTCCCTCGGGCGCAGACTGTTTGGGGTCGTTTTCCCATGTTGTGAACCGTGCTCACGGATTGTGTTTTGGGGCTGTTGACTTCCCCACGTTTTTTGTTGGTTGTGGTGTCCAATTTCATTTTGGACCACTGGGGATTGCCAACCCATTGGACGTGTTCTCTTATGTCCACGCTGGGAGTTGTTCTTCCCCCTTGTTGGGACTGTGTGAGTTGTCCGTCGTCACCTGGAGGAATTGAGGGTGTCATGGGTTGAGTTCCTTGTTTGGAGCTGTGGAATGCTACTATCCTTCATTGTGTATTTGTGGCTGTGGAAGTACCCTTGTTTTGGGTTGCAGCTGAGTTTTTTTGGCCACGCTAGGGCCAAAACCCACTTTGAGTTGCCTTGTAGGCTTGAGCTGTGCTCATTGTTGGTTTGGGGACTGTTACCGGTCGTTATGCTTTCTTCACAGGGCTGTGAAGGGTAGTGTTGCTGCGGTATGCAGTGGTTGGTCTCCGGAATGTGCTGGCTTGGCCGCTTGCTGAAGGCCTATTAAACCCAGCGGTAATTGGTTTGGCTATTTTGTGTCCCCTTGGCTATGTATAAGCCTGCAATTTACCCTTATTCCAGAGGAATCATGCCCAGCTCGAGGGTGGCAGTGCTGTTGAGAGACGGATGAGCACGCTGGCCTATGGTTGGGTGGAACGTTGCAGCGACGTAGCTGGTTGCGGGTGAATTCTTCATCAAAAGATAAGTGCTTCTATTTACTGCATCTCTGTGATCTATATTGAACATGATTAATGCTGGAATGTATTTTTGTTGCTTCCACTGTATGATTGAAGGATTCAGGCATTTGGGTATGCTTAGGCATCTTAGTATGCATCCTGTAATCTTTTAATTTCAGCATTTGATTTTCCTGATTATGTTCATGGGGCGGTTTTCCCAGTCTGTATTTGATGTTCGTCGCGTCCTCCTCGCCGTTCTGGGGGATGGGGACGTGACAGGGAATACCACTTACATCCCTTCACATGTCCCTTCATCCTCGATTCCTACTCCTTCGAATGCATTTTTGACAACCCTTCCTCCCCCACATTCTTGTGGTCCTTTAGGTCGAATGTTGCTACTAGTCAGGTTCATACTGTGACTGCTCGCATAGTAGTATCTCAAAGTCAAATATATCCCGTTGTCTCAGGAGGTCATATTCCTGTTTCTAGAGGGTCTTACGGTCCATGGAAAGGAGTTCCCCATTTCCCTACTTATAGAGCTTCTCATGGGCTATCCCATGGGACATCTTATGGAGCTTCTCATGGACAATCTTATGGACCGTAGTATATACCAAGCTATCAACCTTATGGTACAGGTATCAACAACCCTCTTACTCCTCTAATTATGTCTTTGTAGCACTGCATAGTCAAGGTACACCAAATCATAATGCTTCCATGCCACCCTACACGGGTCAAACGGGAGAAGGATATTATGGACAAGGCCATGGTATTTACAGTAGTCATCCTTACATAAATCAAAAATATCAGGGAGAATGGCATAGACCAACTCAACCTAGGCTCCCTTTCCTCACAATGTTAATGTTACCTGACTTATTGAGACTAATGAAAGATCATGTATCTCATGACTCGGCTTGGCCGACTGTCCCTACTAAGCTTCCCTCAGACATACCCAAATTTAAGGGCAAAATAGGAGAAGATCCTAGTGAACATGTCACTACCTTTCACCTTCGGTGCTCTTCCAACTCCTTACATGATGATTCGATCCATTTAATGCTATTTCAATGCACCCTTACCAGGCCTGCAACGAAATGGTACATAGAGTTACCGAGGGGGGCAGTCGTTTTGTTCGATGATCTTCCTATGAATTTCCTCAATCACTTCCAGATACCAGTGCGTTACGATGTTGGTACAGAACTCTTGTCAAAATTTTGGCAAGAAAAAGCGACACATATCTCTGACCATATCCAAGAGTGGTGTAGATGGAAGAGGTTGATTAAATCTTTCATACCACCGAAGTTTCTCCTTGAGTGGTTCCTTAAATCGTTGCTACCTTACATCATGAAGGATGTGTCTACATCCGGAGTTCAGAATGAGGAACAAGCAATTTTTAGGGCACATGAATTGGATTTGATTTATGCTCAATTTGGACTATTATATGAGATTATACCTAATGCTCTGCGTTCTAGTTTCGATCCCAAGATCAAGCCTAGACCACATGCCAATGGCATTGTGGGTTGTACAAGTGCCAAACCTGTGGATTAGGTTGCGAAACAAGTGAGTCAATGGCCTGTTAATCAATCCACCCCGCGACAAGCCACGACTTCATCTCAACCCACCCAAACAGTGAGTGTACTTTTTGTTCAAATGTCAGACCAGAAGGGCAACCAACAGCCCAGAAGGAATAAGAAAAAGGGTAAAAACAATCATAAGGGTGGGAACAAGAATGAAAATGCCAATTTTAATGACAAGAACGACCGTAATGCTAGGGGGGAGAAGCAGTCTAAATGTAAGGTTAAGTTTCCTTGCAAATTGTGTAAGGATGACCACCTCACTCACTTGTGCCCTCGTATGGAATATGCCTCGATGTTCATAGCACAGGGCCCAGCTGTGCTGACCAAACCTTTACCCCATAATCAAAATATGAACTCGACGACCCATGATCCTCATTCTGCATCGGGTGGAGATCAAAATTCGCCAGAAACCAGTATTGGTCATGGGTGCATCAACATGGTGCGTGCTACTAAGGTTGTGACTCATGTGAAAGACTATGGTTCATCACAACTAGACCTTGGGAAGGAACCCCCTCCTACCGAGATCCCTTTGCATATTGAAAACCCTATGGATAAACCTAAGATTGTACCTCGCATTCCTAAGGGATTCCTAAAGTGTTCAGGGCACAATCCTAATGCCCGAGTTGCACAGAACTATTCTGTTGTCGAGGATTTGGGTGAAACTCCTTGTGCGATGTCTGCACTTGAAGTTCTTTAGAGTTGTCCTTCGTAGAGGATAGCTTTGCTTTCTGCTCTTGGGGTGAATGATGATAACTCTTCTTCCGTCATCAAATTTGAAACCATGGGACTATAGCCTCGCTTGCCTTACTACATGTCTATTTTGATTCATGTAGAATGTCTTAACATGACCATCAAATGCACTGTGATTGATGAAGGAACTGTTGCTTCCATGATGTCTTTGTCATGTTGGAAGGGTTTGGGTTCTCCCAAGTTGTCTAAATCCGCTACCATGTTGACTGCCTTTGATGATAGATCATTTTGGCCGCACATAATTCTTCCTTCTCTTAAGGTCCATTTGGGAGGGAAGACTATCGCAATCGAGGTCGAGGTGGTTGATGCACCCCTTGATTACAATATTTTACTGGGTCGAAATTGGATGTATAGTATGCAAGCCGTAGCCTCTTCTCTATTTCGAGATGTATGCTTTCCATTTAATGGGAATATTGTTACGATTGATCAGACATCATTCAAAAATCCGAGGGTTAGTGCATTGTCGGGAGCTTCTATCTTGATTATCGATCATTCTCAGCCAGCAACTGGGAGTGTGGGTGTAGGCATGTATCCATCCCTTATGGGGACATTTAGTTGCCCAATGCCCGTCTTTATGATCGGATCTAGTTTTGATGGGGCTTCATCTTCATTGAATTCGGTGTCTTTTTTCACTACCCATCTGGAAGATCCTTGGATTCTTCCTGTTAACCCAAAAAATCCCTCACTCAGATGTACATGGCCTACACCATACAAGGACACCCATACACGACCCTCATTTCACCCCATTTGACCCCCACACCCTCAAGAAGGCTTAAAAACTTGAAAAGGGGCTTAAAAACCCCTAAAAATAGCCTAAATAGCTCTCGTAGGGGCTAAAACCTCCAAAAAGATGCTAAAAACCTTCAAAGGAGCTTAAAACCCCAAAAGGAGCTAAAGACAGGGCGGAAGGGGCTAAAAGCCCAAAAAAGGGGCTAAAACCCCAACCAAGGGCTTAAAACTCTAAAACTTCCCTCAAAGGAGCTTAAAACCCCAAAAGGAGCTAAAGATAGGGTGGAAGGGGCTAAAACCCCAAAAAAGGGGGCTAAAACCCCAACCAGGGGCTTAAAACCCTAAAAATCCCCAAAAAAGCTATAAATAGAGGGGTGGGGATCACTCTCAAATCACTTCTCCCTTGCATATTGTTATGCTTCTCGTGGATGCCTTGAGACCCTTTGTCTCTCAAGCCACCCACACTCCTTTTCCCCCATTCTCCATTGAGCCATAGCTCTCCCATCCAAGAGAGGTGTTTCTCTAAGCCGGGGCATGGTGGCCCATTCCACCCAAAGAGAAGGTATAACATTTGTTTTTTTTTGTTTTTTTTCTTTCATCTAACACATATTTTCTTGTAGGTTTCCATTATCTATTTACAGGTTTTCTGATACGTTTTTTGCAGGTTGCTGGAGTTAAACCCTAACAGTGTTTGCAGAGGGGTTTCCAGCCATTCCATATTTCTCTTCTTTCTGTTCTATTTTACTTCTTGTTCATTTTTACTACATTCCATCCAGGAACCTATTCTTCCATCCTATAGAAGGAAGGTATCCATTCCTGCCCTGTAGCAAGGGAGAAATCCCTGCTACACTTCCTACACTGAGTCCTTCAAACAGACCTATCGAAACGAATGTGTCATTGCCTGCAGTAATGATTGCATATCAAGAGAATCTTGATGGTGTTGCAGATCCTAGTCCTTCCTCTTCACGAACGGAGGAGGAGGACCTATCTGTGCTGCCTGCATGCATAGTTGAGTGCTCTCATGCACATGATTTCCTTGATAGTGTTTTTCCATCAGATGAAGCTATTATTGAGGCCATGTCTGGGGTTGAGCCACCTTGGGAAGAGTTACATCATAGATCTTATTTTCTTCCCTAGCTTGACCGTTTGGAGCGGGAGGAATTTAGGGAGATTCTTAGAGAGAATATTGGTAGCCCCGTGGTTCCATTAAGCTCTCCTGGTCAAATGGTTGATGGGAACATGGTGAATATATCACCTACTATTCCTATCAATATCTCTCGCAATCCTGGGAAGATTGAGAATGTATATATTGGGGAAGAATGTTCCCATGCTGAGATTCAGGAGTATACTGAGTTGTTCAAGGAATTTCAATACGTCTTTGCTTGGTCATACGAGGAGATGCTAGGTATGGAACCTCGTATTGTTGAACATGAAATTAAGACATATAAAAATGCGAAGCCTGTTCGATAATGTTTACGTGTGGTGAATCCTAGAAAAGCACCTGCGATTAAGGCTGAGATAGAAAAGCTATTAAAGGCTAGTTTTATCTATCCCATTCCCTTGACAGAGTGGGTTTCAAACCTCATTCCAGTTGATAAGAAGCAGATAATGATCCGTATATGCACCGATTTCCACGATTTAAACCGTGCTTGTCCTAGAGATAATTTTCCCACACCATTTATTGATCAGATTTTGGATGAGTGTGCGAGAAGTGAGGTATTTTCCTTTATGGATGACTTTTTCAGATATAATTAGATTCAGATCAAACCCGGGTATCAACAAAAAACTACATTTATTTGTCCTTGGGGTACGTTTGCATATCGGAAGATTCCTTTCGGTCTTAAAAACGTCAGAGCCACATTTCAGTGGGCTATGGCCTTGATTTTTCACAATCTCAAATCGATTATTGAAGTCTTTTTGGATGGCCTCGCTGCTCATTCTCGGTTGAGAGTGTGTCATTCCTACCATTTGAGATTAGTATTCGAAAGATGCCACCACTACTAGGTTAGGTTAAATCCACATAAGTGCATCTTTTTTCATGAAGTCTGGTCACTTACTAGGGTTCATTATTTCCAAGGAGGGTATAAGAGTCAATCCCTTAATGGTTGAGGCAATACTTCAATTGTCTCCTCTGAGAAATATTAGACATATTCAATGTTTACAAGGCATGGAAAACTTCTTACGAAGATTCGTGGTTAACTTTGCCAGTTTGACTAAAGGCTTTATGCGTCTTTTAAAGAAGGACACTACCTTTTGCTAGGATGAGCAAGCCTAGGATTCCTTTGATGCTCTTAAGCAAGCCTTAGCATCGGCCCCCATGCTTAGTCCACCCGACTATAGCCGTGACTTTTTGATTTATGTGGTTGCGTCCATGGAGACGATTGGTATGGTTTTGGTTCAGGAGGATGAGGAGCTCCATGAGCATGTCATATATTATTTGAGCCAGAACCTTATAGATGCGGAAATCGATTATTCCCATGGGGAAAAACTTGCCTTAGCTACAGTTCATGCGGTTCAAAGATTGAGACACTACATTCTTCTTCGCCAAACCTTTTTGGTATCTCGTGTCAATCCATTTCAGCTCTTCCTCACTAGAAGGATGATCAGGGTAAAGTATAATAAATGGATTGTTATTTTCTAAGAATTCAATCTCGAGTTTGTTTTAGCAAAATCGAAGAAATTGTTAATTTTTGCGGAGCTCATTTCCGATTTCCCAAGTGAGGAGGAGGAGGAGGTTTATAAGGATACATTTGTCGATGAGCATATTTTTCTTATCTCAACTTTGGATCCATGGTATGGGGATATTATCATATATTTACAAACGTCGAAGGTCCTTACTCACCTTTCATGGGACGACGACGATTATGTCACGTATCTAAGAACTACCTTATAGTGGATAACACTTTATACCTCCGTGGGGTAGATTCCATTTTATGTCGTTGTTTAACCCATGAAGAGGCTGAGGTTGTGCTGAATGATTTCCACAGAGGGGCGTGTGGTGGTCATTTATTTGGGCTTTCTACAGCCCAAAAAATATTGAGAGTAAGATATTTTTGGCCTTCGATCTTTCAAGATTGTGTTAATGCGGTCAAGAAGTGTCACCCTTACCAGTTGTTTGCACGCAATATTCTCTCACATATGGCCCCATTACATCCAATTATCATTGTCGGTCCCTTCACCAAGTGGGGACTTGACTTCATGGATTGCAACCCAGCTTCGGCTGGGGGGCATCATCACATTATAGTGGTTGTTGATTACTTCATGAAATGGGCTGAGGCTATTCCCACGATTAAATCCAATGGTGAGACAGCCACACATTTTGTATTCAACCAAATTATTACTCGGTTCAGTATTTCGAAAGAGCTTGTCAATGACCATGGTAGGCACTTTCAGAATTGAATGATGGAAGAGTTGGCCTCAAAGTTAGGGTATAAGTAGGAGCACTACTCTTCTTATTACCCTCAAGTGAATGGATAGGTTGAAGCAGTGAAAAAATCACTTAAATCCATTCTCCAATGAACCATCGCACAAAGCAAAACGAATTGGCATATCATGTTATATCCTGCTTTGTGGGCCTATAGGACTGTGGTTAAGACTACCACCGTTTTTTCTCCATATCAGCTCATACATGGAGTGGAGTCTGTATTGCCGGTTGAATGCAAAATACCTTCATTGATACTAGCCATAGAGCTTTTACCAGATAATTCCACATTGGAGGAACTTTTGGTCCACTTAGAGTAGCTTGATGAGTAGAACTGAGATGCTTTAGTGGCTCTAGAATTAAATAAGCGTCGTGTTAAGGTCTAGTATGATAAGTCTATCCGTTCGAGGAGGTTTAGTGAAGGATATTTGTTCCTTTTGTGGGACCAAGCTAAAGAACCCTTGGGGAAGGGAAGTTTAATCCCATGTGGCATGCTCCTTACGTAGTCAAACGTGTGTTAGAGAAGGGATCCTATGAGCTGGTAGATTATGAAGGGACAACCTTGGCGGAGCCTAGAAATGGGATCTATCTTAAAAATTACTATGCATGATCTTCAGCCAGGGTTGATTATTGTATATTATTGTACAATTTTTTGTATAGTTAGGTTTTCTTATGGTGATCGGGTTTGTTGATTAGCTTTCGTTTCTTATGGAAGATGTCAATGGAGTCTTCCACTTTCATAGGATTTGCTAATGGTGCTAGCCGCCACACTCAACACTTAGCTTTTGCTGCTTGGGTGATTTATACTCCTTTGGGTCAGGTGTTGTCTTTAAGAGGCATATGTTTACGGCCTTCTTCGAACAATGTTGCTGAGTATAGTGTCATTATCGAGCTATTACGGGATGCCATTTTATGTGGTGTTCTCTCTCTCGAGGTACGTCTTGATTTGCAGTTAGTAGTGGTACAGCTTAATTGCTTGTATCGTATTAGGGATCCGACATTATTACGAAGATTCTTACGTGTGAGATTGTTAGAATGACAATTTGACAACATAACATACATACATGTTCCAAGATTTTTTAATCAAGTTGCTAACTCATATGCTAACTATGTGTTAGATTGGCATTTGTTTCATAGACCATAAGCACATCACAAACATACATTTTTACACACATTTAAATAGATAAAATCAATCATCATAAAAAAATTTCATTAAAACATCCAAAATGTGACGCCATAATACATAAGTGTCATAATACAAAAATGGGGCTTCCGAGCCACCAAAATATAATACATGGTAATACAAAAATGAATCACTCTTAGATCTCTAAGCCTGTGGTGGAGGAGGAGGGGGGTTTTGATCTTGGTAGCACACCACAGCTCTAGCTAGTCATCAGAATAACCGAACCCATGCTTGTGGTACCCCAACCACCTGACTCTACATGGCCTCAGGCAAGTCCTCGACTTGCGCCATGGGTACCCGGTGTGTCAATCGTACAAATTTTGTGTGGATTCTTTGGAGTGTCCGCTCCACATCCAAACCCATGATATCATCTCCTCTTCCCCTCCGTCTATGATGAGGGAAGCTGTCAGGCAATCGTGGTCCAACATCTGCATACATATGACAGATTGTCACTATGTGTCGTCACACCAAAACATGTCTTTTGAGTCTATATATCAAAAAACACAAAAAAAATTAATAATTCAAAAAACTTAAAAAGAGGGTTTGGGATTTGTTACCAATATCACCGTATGTTGCTCCTGGTGGTAGGGGCATGTCGGGGTCTCCCCGAAAATCTATTCCCGCATAGGGATAATCATCGATGGCAATAATCTGTCACCGCCACCATGGAAAGAAGTCAACTGGGTAGGGGTTAGACATGCTAGCTCCGCCCAGTATGCGCATAGCATATTCCCAACGTATTTGGGCTGGATCTCAAACCCCGTGAGGAGGACATTAGAAGTTACCTGGAACAAACGGTGTCAAATTTTGCCGGACGAAGCTCTCGGAATTCGCGTTTGAAGTTTTGAGCTCAAATGGGTAAAAATTTCAAATGATATGTAATTTTTGAATTTTTTACTATTTATAGAAAAAATTTGAAAGTTTTAAAATTTTTTACCCCTTTCTATAGTTTTGGAGCATTTCTGACCGTTTTGGACTAATATGATGGTGTAGGAGTCTGTTTTGAGCACCATTTCGACCATTATTTTGATATGTTCGTGCCACTCTCAGGTATTATGTATAAACTGGCATATAGGTTATATTTCATATCTGTCTGCATTTTGCATGACCTTATGACCATTTCATTATAACCTTAGATACGAACCCATTCTATCTTGTCACAAAACCTTCTTGTTGTTTTAGAAGTGACATGATGTGAATGGTAGAGCTTGACCATACATGGGTGCCCTAGTTAGCTCCTTTGCTGCATTTGGTGCCCATGCTGACATTTTTTCCTTTAGGGTGTGGGAGTCCTTTATATAGTATCACCAAGTCTTTGTGCAAGAGCCTCATACTCCTCTTTATCTTTTTGTTGGCCTTTGTCCCCAGGAATCCCTTATGTCAAGTTGTAATTGCATTATCATGAGTTTTTCCTGCCTCATTGAGCCTTATGATGGCTTCCTTGAATTTCATTATTAGCCATATAGCCTGAGCTTGTCTCATGTCTAGCCAAACAGAGCCATTTTATATATCCTTTGTAGCTTGATTCCCTATTTTTACTGGGAGGGGACTTTCGCCTGAGTATCGTTATCATACACATGTGTCCTTGCATTGAGCATAGGTATGTTCCACTGCTTGGAACTAGTTTGTTTTCCCATTGACACTTGTCTCCTCCTAATCTGTAACTATAAAGCACTTTTATTCTTTTTCAATCTTTTCAAAATATTTGAAAAAGTCCAAAAAAAATAAAAAAACAAAAAATCCGGACAAGAAAATATGTTATCTTTGGCAGCAGTTGAGTCGTGTCACCTTCGAACAGAGCACTGCATATCACATCCGTTGGTTGGGTTAATAGTTTTACTTTAGGAGCTATACTCATTTCTCTGAGTTTTTCTCCATTGACTAGTTAAGCTTACAGTCCCTATGGAGCCTCTGTCGATGCCTTATGTGTCGCAGAGATGTCCCGGTTTTGTATAATGAGTCTATGCTACCTACATTCAGTCACCATTTGCCTTTATGCTCTTGTTCGAAGGAAGTTGAAACCTGAGTCGACCATTCCTCAGTTCTCTTGACTTTGCATGTCGGCCATTCCCAGTACTGATACTGGTTCATGCACTTTATGATTGAGTCCTTCCACATTATACAGCCTTGCTGAGTACCTCATGTTGGATGATGAGGGATGCATTAATGCCCTCCTTCAAGTGGATTTCATCCCATTGAATTCAGATCATTTATTCTGGGATAGGAATATAGAGTCATTTTTGAGTGCCTTGAGAC
Source organism: Pseudotsuga menziesii (assembly GCA_001517045.1). Lineage (NCBI taxonomy): Eukaryota > Viridiplantae > Streptophyta > Pinopsida > Pinales > Pinaceae > Pseudotsuga > Pseudotsuga menziesii. The sequence goes on along the minus strand of LPNX010369909.1, from coordinate 58,797 downwards.
TTGCAGTCATTAGTGGCAGGTTCTCTTGCCATTGACAGTTTTGGGAATACATCAATGTCCCCTGATCGATGGATCCTTTCAAGTGTTTGACCTCAACACATTTATTCACACTTGTTATTTTGCACTCTAGTACCTTGATTCCCATTTTCATTATCGGTGGGTGATCTCGCGTCTGTTAACAGTATACATCAATGACCAGTAATCAGACGATGGACTACTATGTTCGACCTCGACACCTCTATTCACATAGTAGGACATGTAATCATAGCGGATTGTGTAGAAGACCTTATAGATTGGTGGCATTTCATATATGATACCTCCTTGATCATGCCAGTGTTCATGAGATTTCAGCTCTCGTGACTTGATTCCAGTATATGTCAGATGTTTCCAGCTATTATGGAGATCTTGATCCATTGTATATCTTCAACTTTCATGGAGATAATGATCCTTTGTATATCTTCATCATGGAGATTCTGATCTATCTATATTGTATTTGGTGATGACTACACATGTCATATTTTGTATCATGCCTATTCATAGCCATTGTACTCTTATGTATCCGGGAATGCTATATCTACTTGCAGTTATGTGTAGAGTTTGATTATGGTATTGTACTATTGGATGGCTAGTTCTTCCACGTGGTTCTTCATCACTCCACTTCTAGTATGGACTTATAATGTATTCCGGCCATCGTATGACCCCTCTGACCTCACACATTAGGGGGCATCTGTTACAGCTGATTTTACCACACATGGTGGATCACACCTTTATGGCATTCCCTATCCCTCTGTAGACTCTTTAGACCCCATGGACCATTTTTTTACCTTTTATGTTTCCAAGATCATCCCTAAAAACATGCATTATTTACTATATGCAACTTTTAAACCTATTCTCGCCTATATACACGTATTTTACCCTTAAACCCCCGTACATCAGGATGTGTGCAAAAGGCCAAATAGTTTTGGAGTTTTCCTTGATGTGGATCTGAGTCACTTGTCTCTTGGCCTTCTGTATGCCTTGAGATCGCTTGGATTTGACCTTCCATTACCCCATTGAAGCACTATATAAGGAACCCTTTGGATACATTGAAGAAGGAGGAATTGAAGAGCAAGAAAACTATAGTGCATTGTTGCCGAAGGTTATACTTGAGTCTGCATCCCTTTGTCCCTTGGAGCACTTTGTGTTCTTCCCAATCTTTCCTTTTCTTGTGAGCTTGCTATCGAGAGATGGATGATTGAAGTGGTGGAGGCCCAGGTGGAGGACTCAGTTTCTCCGATTCGCAGACGTGCCGACAGAGATTATCACTATTGTAATCTCTAATTTATATTAATAGAAATATCTTTCCCTGTCCAATAATGTGTATTTAAATGAGTATTGAATCCATGGATTCTTTTAAATTCTTATATGTTATTGATTATATATGCTAGAGTAGGTCTAACACAATTATATATAGCATGCTTGTTTTGTTTGTTGAATGTTGAGAGAGAAAATTGCTAACACAAGCTAGAGTGGAAAAGCTCAACAGGGATCTACATCAACCGTCTGGAATAAGGTATGTATCGAGATCCTTTAGTGTTAGATGTTTGGTTTCTCTTGCATATAGGAAAGGATTGATTTCTTTGGTTACTCTATCAATTGTGGTACCCCAATCCATAGGAATTTTTCTCCGTAACATCTTCCTTCATAAAATGAACACTTTCTTAATTTGGCATACAACGGATGTTCTCTAAGCACTTGCATTACTAGTCTTAGATGTTCTTCATGCTCTTCCTTTGTCCTAGAATAGATAAGGATGTCATCCAAGAATACAATCACAAACTTATCTAAGTAATTTCTGAAGACTCCATTCATTAAACACATGAATACTGTAGGTGCATTTGTTAAACCAAAAGGTACTACTATGAACTCATAGTGTCCATACCTTGTTCTAAACGCTGTCTTACTAATATCCTCATTCTTAATTCTAATTTGGTGGTATCCTGACCTCAAATATATTTTTGAAAATAGCTTGTCTCCTCTTAGTTGATCAAACAAGTCATCAATTCTTGGTAAGGGGTACTAGATTTTAACCATTTCTTCGTTCAATTATCTATAATATATGAAAATCCTTATAGTTCCATCTTTCTTCTTCATAAATAACACAAGAGATCCCCAAGGTGAAACACTAGGCCTTATGTAACCTTTCTTTAGTAGCTCCTCTAACTGCATTTGTAATTCCTTTAAATTTGGAGTACTCATTCTATAAGGTTCTTTAGATGAAGGTACTATTCTTGGCACCAAGTCGATAGAAAAATCAATGTCCCTCTTAGGAGGTATTCCTAAAGGTTCTTGAAATATATCTTCAAAATTTTGTAGTATTGGATAATCCTACAACTCTGGCTCTTTTCCTTCTTTTGATTCTTCCACATGAATTGCATATAATTGGTATCCCTTTCTAAGACATTTCTTCAATTGTAGAGCTATGATCTACCAAAGGGATATGGGTCTAGGTATTCCTTTTATTGTTAATTGATTCCCTTCTTCATCCAAACAAGTATAAGTTTTATTATGGAAATCCAAAACTGCATGGTGTGCATCCAACCAATCCATGGAAATCAATACATCATATGACACCAAGGGTATTATGTTTAAGTCTTCAAAGGTTTTCATTCCATTCATTTCTAAAGGACACACTTTTAGAAATTCAGTGAATTTCCACTTGGCTCCTGTAGCTATTTGTACTAGACTTGTTGTTTCAAGTTTCCTTTTCTTTAAATGACATTTCTCAACAATATTAGGTGAAATGTAACTATTTCTAGCTCCCGAATCAATCAAAATAGTTATGGTTTTATTAGAAATCTTACCTGCTACTTCAATCATTCAAGATTGGTGGTCAGCTTGCCTCCCATCTAGGGTTGCATAGATCCTTTGAACACTTCCACCTACATCTCCAACATTTAAAGCCTCTTGAATGTTGTGAATGTTACTTTTCTTACTCAGGCATTGACTGGAAAAATAATTTTCCTTGCATATCCAACATTCCACAGGTGGTTGTTTCCTTGAAGGATCTTCCTTTGACTATCCTTGTTGGTAAGAATTATTGTTTATGAACTTTGAAGGCTGGAAACCTTTCTTTCTCTTCTCCTGCTTATTATTCTTCATATCCTTCCAATTCTTCTAATATGGGGCCTTGCTCTTATTTTGTTCATATAAGTGTTTTTCCTTCTAGATGGTGTCCTTAATGTTCTTTGGTCTATCATACTGGATTTTATATCTATAATATTTAGGAACTCCACTTAGGAACCTTTGAATCTTTACCTTCTCATCTTTGATGAAGTTCGCATAGTTCAAAAGTTCTAGAATTTTTTTCTCATAGGCCTCCATAGTCATGCTTCCCAACTCAAGCTCAAAGAATTCCTCCATCTTCTTGTCATAGTAGTGCACAGAGAGGTATTCTTTCTGAAATTATTTCTTAAACTTCCTCCAAGATATTTTGTCTCCATCGATGTATTTCAACTTAACCAGTTGATCCCATCAGATAGATGCTTTACCTTGAAAATGGTATATGGCTACTCTTGCCTCCATATTAGGTGTATACTGATGCAACTGGAAGAACTTCCTAATTCCTATCAACCATGATTCAGCATATTCTCCTTGCTTTACTTATCCATCAAAATTTGGGGGCTTGATTATTCTTAACTCTCCTACTAGTTCATCCTGGGTAAACCTCCTCTTTCTGTATCTCACTAGAGATCTTTTAGGACTGCTCTCTGTACTGCTTGATTCATACCCCTTATTTCTCTCCAAGTGATAAGGTATCCTTGAACATGATCTAGACCTCACATAACCTTTTTTATTACTCTTTTCAGTGGATCTTTGAATGGTATTCAATGATTTTAGATCATTCATAATATGTTCTTGGATATGAATTATTCTTTCATTATCCTCTCTACACTTCCTCAATGAATCCTCCAAGATTAACGGTTCATTGTTCATCTTATGTCTAGTTGACCTTCTTACCTCAAGAAACTCCTCTTTGGAACTATATGGTATCCGTCCTTCCTCAATATCCATCCCCAATCTCTGACTTCCTACTATTGAACTTTTACTTGTTGAATATTTAGTCTTCATAGGTTTTATTAAAATATTAGTTGTAGTAGTCACACCGCTTGCTAAATCAATCACTGGGAACTACAACGTTTTCATTAATAAAATTCTTTTAGTAGACTATACATTAGTATAAGTTCATTATCAGGAAAAAAAACAATTTTCTTCATGTTTATAAAGTAACTAGCCAACATTTCTAAGTTACAATCTACCTAGTTGGACAAGGGGCGGGGTAGAAATCCTTCCAATATTTCTCCTTACTAGATGAACTTCAGGTTGATACCCATCCCAATATAACAGTTTAATTAACTAACTCACATGTGAAATAATTTTAAAGTGCATTCATCCAAGCTATCTAATGCAAGTGCAAGCTTACAAGGTAACTTGAAACTTCGTAGAAGGCCCAATAGCCACAGTGTTGAAACCTTAAGCTCTTATACCAATTGTGATGTCCCTAACCTTGAGATAAGGCCAAAGGTTATAAAATTAAGAATAACTAAGGTTTAATAGCAATGGATATAGAGAAATTACTATTGATTTGACTAACCATTCACCCAAATAAATTAAGTTCTAGAGATTCAAATATAACTAAAGTTTGCAACATTTAATTACGCCACTTAATTAAATAATTAATTGTGACACTCAATTAATAATTTGAAAGTGTAAGATAAATCTCATAATTTAAAGAAGAACATCAATAATAAATGATTAAAATCATATCCATTGTGAATAACTAGTCTATGTACTTTGGGTTTGTTTGATAGCATAGTTTATAAATAACCAAGTATTGATGTCATTGATTATTTGAAAATTAATCTACTTTTTCGGTGTTATTATGTGTGTGCTGTTAGTGAGAATAAAAGGTAAGTAAACGCACATATCATGCATCATACATAGGCTGCAATATACAACCACACCGAAACCATAGCAAAGAAGAACACTGGCTGCAACTACAGCCCTCAAAATCGACTCCAGAAGACTGTCGCCTACAGTCATCTCTCACTAATAAAAATCAGATCATATGGATTCCACCCTCTAGACATTGATTACTTTTACATATAGAATACATCTCTCATCCTTAGATCTGAAACTAAGATCAATCATGCAACAAAGTTATTTACAATAAAATGACAGGTGCGCTCATCTTTACACCGGAAAGTTGTCGAACCAAAACAAACATATCTTGGTTATCCAAAAATCTTTTTCAATGAAATGAAAGGTGTTGTTCACTAGAAATGCTGCTCTAGACAGAATGAAACATGTCTCAAAATACATAAATGATCATAGATGGTCGAACCAGATCATATGGTTGCGTCCCTCTCAATAAAATAGAGCCAAAATTACAATTTCTGGTTATGAAGAAGAAGAATAGAGGGAAGGTAACGAGAATAGAAACTAAATTCCATACTATATGAGATTCATCCTTCCTCCATGTAGATCCTAAAATTCAATACATGAACACTCAAACAATCAATCAGCCATCATTGCACATATACCAAATAAAATAATGTAATGAAAACATAACATAAGAGAAATACTTATCTCAAATATAAGCAAGTGGCTGCAGCAGAACAACTTTCCTCCCGGCCGTAGACACCGTCAAGCATTCCTCAATTGAATAGGTCACCTCCAAGATGATACCATGGATCCATGGGTAGATTCTGGCTTAGTCTCATAACTCTCGAAACTACCTCTTTCAAAATATAGAACACTTCCCACTACTACTTTCATGTCCATCTCCACTGCTTATGGGATGTGACCTAGCTCGCCATTCCCATTTCCCAGTTTTCTATTTGAGAACCTAGACTAGTAGAGTGATATAATGGAATAAAGGGAACAAATAGACTCTCTCTAAGTCTCAACACACTCTCAATAATATCAACATTCCCAACACGATTGGATACATATATCACATGGTCTGAAGCTCAAGATTAACTTCAATAAGGAGATGGCATATGTATTTATAGGAAAAGGAAGACCACTCTAACCCAAATGTATCAACCCAAATTAGAGAGAGGTAGTGTTTAAGCTTCATAATGGATAATTAACCTGAATTAGTGGAGTGGTGGCTTAGTGAAAAGATTCCCTTTCCCAAATTAGCACCATGAGGAGGAGTTACCCAAAAACTATGGCGTGGAGCCATGAAGAGCACACGAAGGCACAATAATGCATAAAAGGGGTTACAAAACATCAAGGAGGTGAAAATAGGTGATATAGGGCATCCAATGGGGTCATAAATATCATGGAATCACAAAAATAGGATCATCAATGCATGGTGTAAGAGTGGAAGCTAGAAAATAGCTTACAACCCTAAAAACTAGGAAAAGGGCTCATAAATGACCATAAACACATAAATGTGAGGGAATATATTCCCAAGAAGGGTTCCCTATGCAATACGGACCCACTAAGGTGTTCACAATATGCAAAAATATCTCCATAGTCCATAATTATTGAGAATAGGGTTCCTTGTACAAGGTTTGGGTGACGAACATTATTAATATCACCAAGGTGCAAATATGAATTGGGATGGACAAAGTTAAGTCAACAATAAGTTATAAGGCTCTATGGATGTCCCCATTCCCCCTAAGTTTGTGAAATCCATGGTCCCCCATACTCTTTTAGTTTTCTTTGCTAAGCCAGTTATTTATTTGATCAATGATTAACAACATTCAAAGATAGCAAAGATTCTAGTAATAACATTAACATTAATAATAGCGCTAAAGTACAAGGTCTTGTTATCAAACATTAATAATAAGTCCTTAATTAAATTAATCATGAAAAGGAGGAAAATTCCATAATCATATAAAATATCATAAGTCCAGAATGCAAGAGAACATAAGTCACATGAAGGATCATAAGTCTAGGTCTCAACAACTAGGGTATTACATATTCAAAATGAAACAATGCAACCTAGCTATAAAATATAACCGATGGAATAAGTGAATATAAGTGTACCAATAAAGTTGACTATAAATTTATTTTTAAAATTTAACAGTGTTGTTAAGATACAGCAGAGCATTGGGATGCGGAATAAAAAAAGCGCAGGGCCTTGCAATGAGTATTATGTTGCATTGAGCCTCTTTTTCTTTCAGTGCATAGGCACTACATTTATTAAGGAACATCCGTGCTACATAGTCTTAAACACGCCGGTGTGATTGGAATGATTGAAAGCACCAAATATTATTTTCTGATTAGTGAACAAAGACTACTGACATTTCATTGTAATATCTATATTTTATTTTTAATTTGGATAATTCCATTATTCGTTGTAAATTTAATTTAATTTTTATAATAGTACTCATTTTATTTTTAATTATTGCATTTGGATATGATGTTTGGATTAATTTGTAATATCATGAATTATCACATCGATTGTAATATTTAATCATCCATATATTTAATTAGCAATGTCATGTTTCACAATGACATTGGATAATTCAATAGAACAAAAAAAATTATTTTATTATATATCAATAAGAGTTCATTTGTTGTATTAAAAAATAGAGAAACCAGGGAGGAAACCAGCAGAGCACAAAGGCGATCTTAAACACATAGGAGGAAAAACACTCAACTCATTGAATTAATGAAATAAGATTACATATATAGAAAATTGATAACCTAATCTAGATCCAATAAATGTGGATCAGATCCACCAGCATAGGAGCACTTTGAACAAGAACAAACGAATGTAGCAAACACATGAAGATATTTCTGCATTAAATCTAACAGCCTCCCTTAATGCAGAAAGGGATTTATAAAAACACATACTTTCTTCCTAAGATCCTCAAAATGAATCCTTCCAACAGGCTTAGTAAACACATCAGCCATTGGAGGAAATTTGAGGTCTAAAATGGGCCTCCTAAGGAAAATAATAAAATAATCGTTAAGATAATAAAATAATAGTTATTAATTTTGGAGGAAGAATGAAAAAAACTACTTTTTGTATTTGTATTTTCGACATATCTCCCTGTTTTTTTACTCAAATTATGAGCGAGAGAGCTCATTGGATGTAGAATTTAATTCTACATCCAACAAGTACCCACACCGCATACTTTTGATGGACCCTGCTACCCCAAAAACAAGAAATACCTGCTACTGCATACTTTTTGGGGTAGCAGGGTCCGTCAAAAGTATGCGGTTTGGGTAGTCATTGGATGCGGAATTAAATTCCACATCCAATGATCTCTCCTGCTTGAAGTTTGAGTCAAAACATAGGGAGATATGTCAAAAATTTGAACAAAAAAAATAGTTTTCTTTTATGACAAATATGTCAATTCAACCATTATGGTTGACTCATTTTATTGAAATTCTATTGGTTCTTGAATTCCAAATCACAAAATTTATTGTTGGCACGTTTTCTTATAAGGCCTATTTTAGACCCCAAATTTCCTCTAATGAACATTTTGACTTGTGTTACAATAAATGAGTTCTATTTCTTGAGACTCAATTTTCTCTCTGACAAAATGATGTTGCAGATCAATATGTTTAGATTTAGCATGAAATATTGGATTGTGTGCGAGCTTAATTGAGCTTTGATTGTCACACTAGATTCGGGTAGCTTGTTTTTGTTGTATTCCAACTTCTTCAAGAATGCGCCTCAACCAAATGGCTTCACAAGTAGCACCGGTTAATGCTTTGTATTTAGCTTCTATGGATGACAAAGAAACAGTTGGCTATTTATTATTGCTCCATGATATGACTCCTGAACCAATGTTAAAGGCATATCCAAAAGTGGATTTTATGTCATCGGGGTTTCCTGCCCAGTAAGAGTCAGAGTAACTTGCTAATTGAACATTAGATACATCAGTATATTAAAGACCATAATAAACAGTTCCTTTTAATTATCTTAGGACCTACTTTGTATCTTTCAAATGTGTTTTGCATGGCTTAGCCAAGAACTGAATAAGGATGCTAACAAAATATGATAGGTCTGGCCTTGTAGTAGTGAGGTAGTTCAGACTACCCACTAGTTGATGATATAGAGTACCATCAGCTTCTTTAGATCCATCACTATTGTATAATTTGACATTTTGATCCAAAGGAGTGGATATAGATTTGCATTCACTCATTTGAAACCTGTCAAGTATCTCCCTTGCATATTTGCTTTGAGTGATGAATGTTTTACCAGATTCTCTCCAAAAAGCAATACCTAAACAATAATGTAAGTCACCTAGGTCTTTCATTTCAAATTATTGTGACAAATTACTTTTAATATCTGCAACTAATTGATATGCTCCACCCGTAATGATAAGATCATCCACATATAGGGATATCAAGCAAACATTTCCCTGTTTATCTGATTTTATATATAAACTTGAATCATTTTTACTTTTGAGAAATCCTTGTTGTTTGAAGAAGGTGTCAATCTTGATATACCATGATCTAGGAGCCTGTTTTAGTCCATAGATTGCTTTCTTTAACCTGCACACAAGGTGCTCATGTCCTTTTCGAACAAAACCTTCAGGCTCCACTAAGTATACTTCCTCTTTTAAATCGCCATTTAGAAATGCATATTTGACATCTAACTGGTGTATTCTCTAGTTATGTTTAGTAGCTAATGCAACCAACAATCTGATTATGTTTAACTTAGCTAATGGTGCATATGTCTCTTCAAATTCAATTCCCTCTTGCTGAGAATAACCCTTTGCAACTAATCTTGCCTTTAACTTGTCAATACTACCATCTGCTTTAAGTTTAGATTTGAATAGCCATTTTGATCCTATGGGTACTTTATCTTTGGGTAATTCTACTAAATCCCAATTTTTATTTCTCATAATAGAATTATATTCTTCATTCATTGCAGTTACCCATTCTTCCTTTTCTTTGGCTTGTTCATAATTTAATGGCTCTATGAAATTCATTATACTAGTCATCAAGGCATAATCTCTAAACTTTAATGGAGGATGAGTTTGATGAGATGACCTTATAGGTACTACAGTACCTATTGGGGTTCCATCCATAATTCTTCTATCTTCTGTTGTTTCATCATCTGAGGCAGTATCACTCATGCTTGATTCTTGTTCCTGAACTTGCTACTGTTCTTGCACCTGCTACTGATCCTACACTTTTTGAAGAATTTTATCTATTCTGACATGCTCATGTGGGATCAATTCATCATTAGCAATATTCATCCTGTTACACATATATGTATTTTCATGCAATACAACAGCTCTACTAGCAATCAATTTGTACGAACTAGGATGAAAGATTTTATATGCTTTCTGATCATCACAGTAACCAACAAAGATACATTCTATGGATTTTTCATCCAATTTCCTTTTGTCATGTTTAGGTATGTGTGCAAAATCCCTAGAACCAAAGATCCTTAAATGACTAATTACAGGTTTATAGCCATAAAAGAATTCAAATGGGGTTTGAAGTTCTAGTTTCTTTGTTGGACTCCTATTATTTAAGTACACAACAATGTTTATTGCCTCATCCCAAAAGACATTTGAAATTTTCTTACCTTGAAGCATGCTGCAAGCACATTCCACCAATGTTCTATTTTTCCTTTCGGCAGCTCCATTTTGCTGAGGTGTATCAGTGACTGTGAATTGTTGTTGGATTCCATTTTCTGTACAGTACCTTCTGAAAGTTCCAGAAGTGTACTCACCACCTTGGTATGATCTGAGGATTTTAATGTATTTACCTATCTGCTTCTCAAATTTGATTCTAAATTCCTTGAAGTATTCGAATACGTCACTTTTCCTTCTGATGAAGTAATCCCATGTGAACCTAGATCTGTCATCAACAAATATCAGAAAGTACCATGTACCACCAACTGATCTAGTTTGCATAGGTCCACACACATCAGTGTGTATTAGTTTAAGGAGTTTAGTTTGTCTCTTCTCTTCATGGTTAGGAAATTCATTTCCATGCTGTTTCCTAAGTGCACAAGCAACACATTCAATATGATCATTTTTTATAACAGGAAGACCCTTAAACATTGACTTTTTATGTAATAACATGAGATCATTTTGATTGAGGTGTCCATACCTTTGATGCCACAATTCGACATCTAAAATAGTTGATGCTGCTAGTGCCTGATGATTGCCCTTGATTGCATCTAGCTTGTACAATCCACCAAGCATGGATCCTGTCGCTATTACCCTATAATGACCTTGGACATATTTCACATGGCACTTGTATTTATCAAATTCAACTTTCATATCATTATCGGTGATAGTAGAAATATATATTAAGTTCTTTTTTATGCCAGGAACATACATCACATTATGTATCTGTTTAAACTATCCATCAAGTAGGTTAACACTTATCACTCCATATCCTAGGAGTTTGTGAGACCTGTTATCACCTAGATAGATGTGTGTGCCATCAGACTTTTCATAATACTCATCATACCAATCTTTATTATAGACATGTGGGAAGATGCACCCAAATCTTTGAACCATGCATTTTCATTATCTGTCTCAGTAGATAAAGCATGTTCATATATGAACCGTCTCATGTTTTTAAATCCATTGACATTCGGGGTGTCTTTTCTATCACAATTTCCATTATGTTTTCTGTGTCTGTTACTGGAATCATTGTTTATCTTATTAAAACAATCTCTAGCTATGTGACCTGATTTGCGACAATAATGGCATACAACATATTTATTAGCACTAGAGTCATTGCATGGCATACCTCTATGTCTTGCCCAAAACTTGCCTCTGTGTGGGTTCCAGTGATTTCCTTTGTGTGAGAATCTGCTTCTTGCCATCAATGCCTGATCTGAACACTAAGATTCAGGCTCGTAAATCTTCATCCTTTCTTCTTCTTGTATTAGGATTCCGCCAAGCTCTGTAAATGTAGGAGGGGTCTATCTTGCTGCAAGTGATGAGATGAATATTTTGTAATCTGGCAATAGACCCTTTAATGTGATAGATACCAGATCAGTAATAGATACTTCTTCACCTATGTCACCCAGATTATCTCGAATTTCATTGATGCAAGAGAGATATTTATTCATCGTTTCATTCACATCCATCTTGATAGACAATAATTTGGTCTTTAAAAAGAAAATTCTATTAGCATCAGACATTTCATACAAACCTTTCAGATTGTCCCATGTGTCTTTGGACGTCTTAGAATTTCTGATGTGAGGTAGGATGTTGTATTTTACAGACATACGAAACAACACCTTTGCTTGAGATTCCCTGGAGTTCCCATCTGTAAGAGACAATGGATCTACAGGCTTCTGTTCATCCCCTTTCACAATCAGCCACAAACTAAGTGCTTCAAGCACAGTAATTAGTTTGAATTTCCAATTTACATAATTTTCCCCATTTAGTTTTGATGCTTCAGTAATGTATGTATTAGCAAGAGACATATTGGCCATTTTAATAGAACTGTAGGGTAAGAAAAATTTCAACCACAGAGGAGAAAAAAATGTCAAATTCTCACCTCTTTAATTCTCTTAGCAAATATACCGGTGCTCCTTCCTGGGTTACCTTCGACGCCGGTCCAAAATTGATGTAAGGAAGGTCTCTACGACACTCCTTCTCTTCGGATGATAGGTGTCATTCGACACTCTGAGTTCATTTCTATAGGCGCCGTCAACACTCAAGATGATGCTGGAGAAGTGCCGAGCACTCTCACTTCTTGCTAAAATAGCGTCGGCGTGTATAACACAATGCACACAAATTTTAAAAAAAATATTGCACGATGGAGGAAAATAATTCTTTCTTTTCATGTGGCTGAGAAATTATTTGCAGACTGATTTGTCCTCAGTAATAATAAAAAAAAATTCTCTCTTACGATCTGCACTTTCAACAATCTCCCACACATGTATTTATCCACAACCACATGACTAGTGACTGTTTAAACATATAATCGCTCGATATTCACAAAATGAAGCTACAATTTCTTCACGTCAGGGAAATTTTTTTTATCAAAAATTACACTCTCAGTCACTCTTACATCCAACACTCTATATCGCTCTCCCTTCAAGAGTTCAACCAAGGTTCAACAATTTTCTTCTTCAACAAAAATAGGAAAACAACCAAGAGTCACCTCCACTTAGGCACACACACAGTAATTTCCTGGTTTCCTCATAGCAGCCCACACCTTGGCTTTGATACCAAAATAGAGAAACCATGGAGGAAACCAGTAGAGCACAAAGGCTCGCTCAAACACACAGGAAGAGAAACACTCAACTCATTAAATTAATGAAATAAGATTACATATATAGAAAATTGATAACCTAATCTAGATCCAATAAATGTGGACCAGATGCACTAGCATAGGAGCAGTTTGAACAAGAACAAACGAATATAGAAAACACATGAAGATATTTCTGCATTAAATCTAACACAAAATGGGACAACATAAACTGCACAATAATAAATTTGTCAGCATGCAAGTAATTGTTACACCTATTGGTAACTTGTTGTTTTTCAATTGGGACACTATGTCCAGTAAAATGTTTAATTTCATAGAAAATTATTTCAAAATATACAATAGATTGCATTAACATACAAACATATGGATCATCATTCTTCATTGGATTTGTCGTCGATACTCTCGATCCACTTGCAAAACTTGGATTATTTGGCTGAATTTTTTGTTTATTGCATCAAATGTTTTCCTCTTCTTCATCTACCATCTACAAACATAAAAATAAAGTGTAATGCATGTATTTAATTTGTTGGGGATTATGAAAATTAAAATAGATAATATACATGAATGTATTTATTGAAAGCGATGTACCATAAAAATAATTGAGTCATGAATAATACACATTCTTTCAAAATCAAATATGATGCCTTCTTTTAACAAGTCTTCAGTTTGATCCACTACCTACTTTGTTTCCAACATGTTTTATATCTCGTAAGAAATAATATATTTAATATAGAGGATTTTTGGTGTTCTATTAATTATAAAATGATAAAATAAAAACGACATATATACTTACAAATTATTCAGCAGTTAATTTTGATATGCCAACATATACTCATAACCCTCACTTAACCCAATGTCAATCTATTTTTTCTATTGGCTTTTCTTTTTATGTTAACACATGTTTGAAGATATCAAAGGATGGTTGTGTAATATCCCTTATATGATGTACAGATAAGAATATTAACTTGGTGTAATTTTTTTTAATTAAAAATTCTGAAATTGAATTAATTCACACAAAGCCTTCTCGAACTGGGCAAATCAGGGATTTCTTCTGGGAAATTTTGCAAGCAAAAGGAGTGAGCGGTGGGAAGAAACCAAAGATAGTTCAGACATATAATTTCCTCTTCCCTAACACATTTATATCTGATTCCATTTAGGTTTCAGAGTCCGCTCCGCGAAAAACTACTACCACGCTTCTAGGTAGTCAAACCGTGAAACTAGGAAGAGTAGTTCGGTCTGTTTCAACCAGGGGATTTTGGAAACTTGCAGAGGGTTTTTACAGAATTAATTTAACATAATAAATATTTTTGGATAGTTTTCATAAGTTCTGGAAATTTCTGAGTAGTTTCGGAGAAATGTTGGTTTTTTTGACAGTTTTGGCCTAGTTAAACCCGGTGCAGTGGAGGATACAAAAATGCATTACAGTACCAAATAAAAATGGTTTTGGAGGAATTTAATGGAATTTGGGTCTTTCCGTGACCCACAGGAACAAACGGGGCTCATTTTGAGTTAGCAGAACTCATTTTACATCAAATTTGGCAAGACTAGTCATTGAAAGCTAGCAATCTAGCTAGGGTCTAAATTTAAGCAGTAAATTCGTGTAAATTTAATTTCTAAGATACATATGAATTATGATAGAGATAAATAAAATCCCACTGAACATATAAAATCTCTTCATACAGTCCCCAACCTTGTATATTTCTCATAGCACTCTAATTCATCAATTTTCCCCCATACATTGATAAAATAAGCTTTTTTGAGGAAATTGAAGACATAATTCTTTATGGAAAAATATGTTTCGACCTGATATATATAAATTATAGAGTAATATTCTGCTACATATCATAAATCATATACTAAACTGACCATTACAGGAAGACTCCAAAATAAAGGGGCAGGAGGCCCAGAACATGACCGACAAAAGTGGTTGTGAGCATAGGTGAAGCATGGGATTAACTGGATCTCAACCTGAATGTGTTGGAGGCTGAAAATAAATCTAATCATACTTGAATGGCTGCAATGTAGTGCTCCATACCTGCAATAGAAGAGAAAGGGAGATGGAAGAGAAGGAAGGAGGGATTTGGGGATCATCACCCCATGGTGTGAGGCACAACACTCAGAGAGTATGCTCACATAGCATAACCACAATATCAAATCATCCAAACTGAATCAATGGGCTTGAATTCACCTTTTATAGAATTCTGGATGACCTGCTTAGTAAGTTGAGGCCAATGGTGACCTGTGAGAGCAAGTCAGCCCCATGGGTGACCTAACCCTAGCCACAAAAGCATCCCCTTTAGGAAATTAGGAAAGTAGGACCATGTGGAATTTTTTCCAAGTCCAAATCATCCCTCACAATTAGAAACTGTGCCCTCCCTTAGTCAAAAGATGCCTCTTTTGAGTTATGACAAATTTCTGCTTTTCCTGGGTCATAAGGAAACTTTTTCTTTCCTTCCAAAACTTTCCTGCTTTTCCCTCTATCTGCTTTTTCTACTTTTAGGAAACTTCCCTTTATTCTCCTGCTTTCTTTTGTCATGGACTTTCTTATTTTTACCAAGGCAAGTTGACTAGCTTTCCCCAATTTGTCCTCCTGACATGGCAGCCTTAATTCCACATCATTATTGTGCATAATAAATAAAATTGCTGAAATAAAATTAAACACATGCCTTAGAAAAAGTATTAGCAATATTTTTCCTAGGAATAATAATTAATGTCAATATCAGACCCTAGGAATTTCATCATGGTCAACACTTTTAATGTCCCAAAATATGGGGACATGACAGTCCTCCCGTCCCAAATCTGCTTGTCCTCAAGCAGAAGCACTCTAGAGTGCTGCAAATTTGTTCATCATGTAGGAGAACTAGAGCATGAATCCATTGTTCAGAAAGGTTGACTTTATCCATGAAGCCATCCTGTAAAGTTTCTCCTAAACAAGCAATTCTAGGGTCCCATTGCTTGCATTGCACCCCCTTTAGTGAGAATGCCTTCCCACGCAACTTATCAAGCCTATTTATGCATGGATCCCATTTCCTCAACTGTAAGTATCCAAACATTAGAATCCACCATACAAATTTATCATCACAGGGAATGACATTCATGCTCTGGAAATCATACCACTGCACTGAAAACTGGAAATTCTCAATGCAAAGTTGGAAATCTATCAAACTTCCCCACCCAACATAAAGTTCCTTATGTGCTTGATGCACATCAGTATTGAATCTCACAATTATGTTGCTGCAAATACATAGGTGTGAGTCCCATGTCCAATCCCAATGACTATAGGCATCATTCAATCAACAAGGATGCCCAAACTGCTCACAATAAGATGATGCATCACAATTATCTCCACAAATGCAAGCAAGAAAAATAATTAAGTGTCCCATCATCCAATCTGAGAGGGTACTAACACTCCAACCAAAAGTTCCATGTGAACAATTCCAATGGATCAACTCTCTGCCACTGGTCATATGGTACAAGAATACATCCAACTATGTGTATTTCCTCCACCAAGACCATTTGATGCAAGATGTTTTTCTCATCAATTCCTCTTGGCAGTTTGATTGCTCAACTGCCTTCCACTGCTCATGAGCAAAAAAAATTCTGCAAGAAGACTCCATGTGTGACATGTAATCTTCCACCCAATCCACATGTGTTTGAATGGTATAAAGTGACAGCAATATGTTCCTATGTGTCTGATGTGAGGGTGATGGTGCATTCCACAAGTCATCATGAACAGCTAGGAAAGCCTCTAGCTCTTCCTGTTGCACCACCAAGGAAAATTCCTTCTCCCAAATTTCATTCTCTCTTGATGAGGCTGAAATAGAAGTGTGGGTAGAACTATGAATCATATCTCTACAATACTTATCCACCCAACTTATGGCTGCCCCATCTTCATCCTCATTTGAATCTCCCATGGGGAAGAGATTATTTTCAGGAAACAATTCCAAGTTTTTTTGGAAAAGACCAAGTGCTTGGTTCTCATCAAACTTGTATGTACAGTCCTCAAACACAAAAAAATCAGAATGCACCTCATGTGCATGTGTATGGAATGTATCCAGTTGCTGCAAATTAAATCCTTGTGGTTGCCCACATGCCAAGGCAATGTCGGTCACAACAAAAAATTTATTGCAGAAATTAAATTCTTCATCTCCCACCTTCTTCACTTTAAAGGTGTCTCTATCCACCCAATCAATGGATGAACAAGGAATTTTATTTTCTGATCCATAAGTAATGTGATTAGCCATCTTTATGGTAGATAAGAACACTTCATCCTTCCTCTCAACCTCAATGAGTGCTTGGCTAATATTCTCTTCCTTGTGGCTTTTTACAAGCACCTGCAAATCTAAGTGCATCTCATGATCCACCATCTCATGAGATTCCTCCCTTTGTTCAAGAATTCAATCATCCTTGTGAATATGGCTGAATGGTGTGTAGGAGGGTAGGTAATACATTTTCAACTTCTCATGAAGTTTCTCTATCTCCATCTTGGATTCTTGGAGTGCACATTGAGTGCTCTTCAAGGAATCTTGGGTGGTCAATAAATCTTGTGTGAGCTTGAATTTTTTTTCTCCATCCTTCAAGGATGCTCCATGAAACACATCAGAAACCTCAATCAAATCATCTCTATCAGAAATCAATTTTAAGAATTCTCCTTGTATTGGAGACAATGCCTTCTGCATCTCCTCCTTGGATTCAAGAGAAGATTGATCTTCCAATGAAGCAACTATCCAACACTGGTGTGCCACTGAAGAATCTGTGTCTTGGAGAAGGTATAACGCCTTTTGAATATTCTTTTCATCCATTTTCAAAGGCCAAGGAAATGAGTGGGGCTCTTGAGGAAAATCACCCCCTGCTTCTTTCCTGTAATTTTCTTGCTGTGACTTGTACTTCTCTTTATGAATCTTTCTTTCTGCTTTCCCACCTGCAAGACTAGATGGATCATAGATCTCCACAATGGTGATAGTGGGGTTGGTATTCTCAATTATTTCAAGCCTCTCCTTTGATGTGGATGAAACTTCATCATGCTGCAAGAGATTCCAAAATTCATAAATGTTTGCATCCCTTTGCACCAGATTTTTCTCCTTCAGATTTCCTAGTTCACACCTAGCTGGTGGGGGCTTGTCTTCCACTTCATTGGGAAATTCAAATAATGAATTTAGATATGATATTTACTCTTCTTTTGGATCTGATCCAAAATATTCCTCCACCATATTATAATCATTGACAATATCACCCTTCTTTGCACTGATTGTGTGATCACCAATAGGGAAAATAGGACTGAATTTATCTCCCTCACAATTGGCCTTCCTTTTGTAGTCCTCAAATGAAAGTGAAGACTTTTTATCTTTACATGGATCAGATGGTTGTAGGTGTACAGGGCTGCTACAAAAATCAGAACTTTTATTATCCATGTTCTTAACATTACCATCTTCCTGTACGGATACTATGGTGGCCTACTCTTCCACCAAAATTCCTGCCTCACACCCAAGCGGTGTGGCCTTGTTTTCATCTTCATTGTGTGGCTCAGGATGTGACTATAAATGTGATATGTATACCTCTTTTTGATCTAATCCAAAAGTTGTCTCACCACCCATACATGAGCCAAAACCTTGAGCAGTGATCCGAAGATCACCCACCAAGAAACTTGAAGTGCATTTCTCTTCAACTTCTTTTCTTATGCAACCACCTTGTGGTGATTTGCACTTCACCTCCTGGATATCTGTGTCCACTTCATTTCTATTATCCTCCAAGAAACTTGTGACTTTTTCATCTTTTCTGGTACTCATGTCACAATATTTAGAAGCTCCTTTTGAAGGAAAACCAAACAAACTCTTAAGTCTTGAACATGTCGATGGCTTGGAGGAATATTCACCTTTGGTTCTGTCTTCTTCTTCTTTTCTCAGAGAGTTGGAACAAAATGGTTCCTCTTTGGATAGCTTGTTGCTATTGAAATAATTCTCATAATCATTCTTGGGCCAGAATCCATACTTGAAATAAATATAATCTACAAAAGAAAGGTTTGCACAAATATTCCTACCCAACACTAGATAGTCCTCATAGCAGTGAGACATGTTCTCACATGCTTCAATAATCTCTATCAAGTGTTTCTTACCCATTGGAGAATCAGATCTGATATCTTCCCCATCTGATGTCCAATAGTTTTCATCATATTCATGTTTTAGTATGCCTCCATCAACATAGAGGATTTCGTCTTCTTCATATCTTCTGCAGTATTCTTCATACTGCTCATCATAGTCATCCTCATAGTATGATGGCTGCAAATTCTTCAGTGAGAGATTTCTTTCCACAAGATGATCCAAGGAAAGAGCTCTGATACCACTGTAATATCCCTTATATGATGTACAGATAATAATATTAACTTGCTGCAATTTTTTTTAATTAAAAATTCTGAAATTGAATTAATTCACACAAAGCCTTCTCGAACTGGGCAAATCAGGGATTTCTTCTAGGAAATTTTGCAAGCAAAAGGAGTGAGCAGTGGAAAGCAACCAAAGATATTTCATACATAGAATTTCCTCTTCCCTAATACATTTAGATATGATTCCATTTAGGGTTCGGAGTCCGCTCCGCGGAAACCTACTACCATGCTTCTGGGCAGTCAAACCGTGAAACTAGGAAGAGTAGTTCGATTTGTTTCAACCATGGGATTCTGGAAACTTGCAGTGGGTTGTTACAACATTAATTTAACACAATAAATAGTTTTGGATATTTTTCATAAGTTCTGGGAAGTTCTAAGTAGTTTCGGAGAAATGTTGGTTTTTTTGACAGTTTTGGCCTAGTTAAACCCAACGCAGTGGAGGATCCAAAAATGCATTATAGTACCAAATAAAAATGTTTTTGGAGGTATCTAATGGAATTTGGGTCTTTCAGTGACCCACATGAACAAACGGGGCTCAGTTTGAGTTAGCAGAACTCATTTTACATCAAATTTGGCAAGACTAGTCATTGAAAGCTAGCAATCTAGCTAGGGTCTAAATTTAAGCAGTTAATTCATGTAAATTTAATTTCTAATATAAATATGAATTATGAAAGAGATAAATAAAATCCCACTGAACATATAAAATCTCTTCATGCATTCCCCCAACCTTGTATATTTCTCATAGCACTCTGATTCATCAATTTTCCCCCATACATTAATAAAATAAGTTTGTTTTAGGAAACTTAAGACAGAATTCTTTATAGACAAATATGTTTCGACCTGATATATATAAATTATAGAGTAATATTCTTCTACAGATCATAAATCATATACTAAACTGACCATTACAGGGAGACTCCAAAATAAAGGGGCAGGAGGCCCAGAACATGACCGACAAAAGTGGTTGTGAACATAGGTGAAGCATGGGATTCACTGGATCTCAACCTAAACGTGTTGGAGGCTGAAAATAAATTTGATAATACTTCAATGGCTGCAATTTAGTGCTCCATACCTGCAATAGAAGAGAAAAGGGAGATGGAAGAGAAGGAATGAGGGATTTGGGGATCATCACCCAATGGTCTAAGGCACAACACTCAGAGAGTATGCTCACATAGCATAACCACAATATCAAATCATCCAAACTGAATCAATGGGCTCAAATTCACCTTTTTTAGAATTCTGGATGATCTGCTTAGTAAGTTGAGGCTAATGGTGACCTGTGAGAGCAAGTCAACCCCATGGGTGACCTAACCCTAGCCACAAAAGCGCCCCCTTTAGGCAATTAGGAAAGTAGGACCATGTGGAATTTTTCCCATGTCCAAATCATCCTTCACAATTAGAAGTTGTGCCCTCCCTTAGTCAAAAGATGCCTCTTTTGAGTTATGACAACTTTCTGCTTTTCCTAGGTCATAAGGAAACTTTTTCTTTCCTTCAAAAACTTTCCTGCTTTTAGGCAACTTCCCTTTATTCTCCTACTTGCTTTTGTCATGGACTTTCTTATTTTTACCAAGGCAAGTTGACTAGCTTTCCCCAATGTGCCCTACTGACATGGCAGCCTTAATTCCACATCATTATTGTGCATAATAAATAAAATTGTTGAAATAAAATTAAATACATGCCTTAGAACAATTATTAGCAATATTTTTCCTAGGAATAGTAATTAATGTCAATTTCAGACCCTAGAAATTTCATCATGGTTCTCTTTTTAATCTTTGATTTTTCCAGGAGCACATTTTCTACATTTCACATATCCCTAACATGGTCCAGAAGTATACATATATATTCAACCACGGCCGCCCATATTTATCCTCTCTCTTTTGTATATATATATATATATATATATATATATATATACTGCCTAGTTAGATATAAATCTAGATAAATACCGATTTAACATAAAATCTAATCTGAAGTAAAGTAGTGGCCACTGGCGCTAGAGTCCTAGTAACAATTGCCTCTGTCAAATTTAAATAAGGAAAGTTTGAATGTCATGCCACCAATAGCATGTGTTCGGATGCCAAGATCAACTTTGACAGGCACAATGTCATTGTTTGTTCTCAGCTTCTTACCCCTTCACTCAAAAGAGTAAGAGTCTATAAATTTGTAAGCCTTCTCTGAAGAGTCTATAAATTGGTAAGCGACGTGTGTATTGTTGAGGAAGTTGTATATCGATTATACTGTATAAATTTGTAAGCCTTCTCTGAAGAATCTATAAATTTGTAAGCCTTCTCTGAAGAATCTATAAATTAAAAGAATTAGTTGTATAATATCAATTATACTGTACACTAATCTGTTGCAGTGCCAACATTCATGAATATGGAGAAGAAAAATATAAAGGATCACGTCCTTGTATTGTCATACCCAACAATAGGCCATACGAATCCAATGCTACAGTTCTCCAAGAACATCACCTCCAGAGGACTGCTGGTTAAATTTGTTACTTTCAGCTACAATCACCATGAAGTTATTCAATCCAATGAGTCTCTGCAATGACTAAAGCTCCCCATACAATTCGTATGCATTCCAAATGACCTTCCCCATGATCATAGCCTCGATTCTAACATAAATAACATTATTTTCAATCATATGAACAACATAATGAATGGCTCTGGATTGGAGCAGCTCATCCAACGGCTAAATGCCAGTGGGAATGTTGCTCCTCCCGTGTGCTGTATCGTTTAGGGTTAGAAGCAGTACACAAGACTTAGAAGATAATAAATGATATTTAGACATTAGAAGAGGATAAATAATTAAGAATTTAGCTTATTAAATAAATAAAAGAGATAATTGAAATGGCTATGGAGAATGGAGACACATGGAGACTATGGGGCCCACTCAAGCTAGAATTCCTATGTTAAATGGCATCCTCCTCTTGTAATTTCAAATCTATGGGAAGCCTAATTTTTTGGGATGGATTATGAGGTTAATATACTTTTCCATATACTTCATAGGTATAATTTGGGATGAATTGTAACTTACATGGGAGAGGAAGAGCCAAATGGGAGTTTCATGGACACTTGGCTAGATTCCCCTTACATTTATGACATCTATGACACCGATGATGGAGATTATATGATAGTTATGACACAAGTCAGATATAAAGGCTAACATACTAACATGTCAGGCCTGAATAGATCATCTTAGAGGTCGAATTTGGGAATTGGAGAAGGCCAAGAGGCTCCTACTCAAATTTGGGAGAAGAGGGAAGGTGAAGAAAGAGGCCACATGGCATAGCATGAGAAGCCACACCAATTCGACTTGGATTTGGATAATGGATGTATTTGGAACCTTATAATACCAATAATTTTTATAAAATACAGGTATCATCCATGATAAGAATCATTTTTATCATTTGATGAATTTGGGTTTGTGAAGAGAGAGTTAGCGGATGACTAGTTCCTTGCCTTAGCCAATTTCGAGGGTGAAAGATTCCCATCCTAATTGGTGATTTGGAGAGGCCACTCAAGTATTTCAAGGAGCTTCAATGGAGTAATAATTTAAAAGTTCAAGCTACATGAAGCTCATGTACATCTCAATATCATCTTGTTCTTCCATTCATCTCAAGTTTTCTCACCATCTTTTAGCTCTATGGAGTGAGGCGCACTTGGTGAGCTATTCATCTCTCTAAGGGAGATTATCTTGATCAAGTATTTTTTATTCTGATGTAAATGCTCTATATTTAAATTTCAGAAAGCTCTCAGGTATAAATTCCAAGATATCTCATGTATTATTGTCCAATATTGAAGAAACAGTGTCATTTCCCCAATACCTTGTTGTAAACTCTTGCAATCTTGATGGAATCAAATATATGTGTGCACCATCGATCATTTATGAGTGAATTAACATTAATTAATGTCTACTATGGGTTTCATGTTCTGTAACTGATAATTTGTGGCCATTGGGTCAAATTTCATAGCATTTGGGGAAAACTACATCTCATTTCCCCAAGGGTCCAAAACTAGTTTTTTGTATCTGATTGAAAGAAGTGATAACAGCAATGGGAGGTAGATTTATCATGCATATAAGTCACTTATAGTTTATTCTACATGTCCCCTACCTCAATTTAATAATTTGAGTGGATTTCTGCACATTTTGGAATCCATTTCTACCACTTACCCCAGGGGGATTTGAACCCAAAATTGCTAGTAAAATCATCTATCTTGTTCAGAATTTTATATCGAATTGAAGAATTAATTTGGAGGCAATAATACATCCCTGAAAATTATAATTAATTTATTATATCACTCATACACCTTGTGGTACAATTTGAGAGCATTTGGAGCTATTTGGAGTCATCTACCATTGGGGGTTGGAACCTCAAAATTACTAGTAAATTCATTGAGTTCTCTTGAATACCTCTTCGACCCCAAAACCACATATGATGCTGAAAATATAGTTTAATTAATTTTTTATAACAAATCCAAGCATCATACCCACCATTAGTGAAGTTTGTACAGTTCTTGGAAGAGATTTGTTCCAGGACCCAAGGGGGATTTCCGCCTCCCAAATTCACTAGTCCTGTTCCGAAACTTCTTCCCTTGAAAATTTCAGACCAATATTGGGTATATTAGTTGATTATATGTCTGATATATGTGATAATATTCCCCATAACCCCTCAGGACCTTCCTCACCAAGTTTGAAATCAATTGGAGTAATTTTGGAATCAATTGAATCCATGTAACTAGAGTTGTAAGAAGATAAATTTGAATACATTGTGAAAGAATTGAAGATTTGGTCATTTTGATAAAAATTCCTAAAAGGGGACATTAAAATATTTTTATGTGCTTCAGAGCTTCATTCTCAACACAAAGGTTTCATAACTCATGTGCTCCAGAGTATCTCGTTGAACACAAACATTAAATACTCATGTGCTCCAGAGCCTCTCGCTCAACACAACATTAAATACTCATGTGCTCCAGAGCTTCTCGCTCAACCCAAAAATCAAATACTCATGTGCCCCAGAGCTCGCGGTCAACACAAATATCTCATCAATAATGTGTTTAAGGGTCCACTCCCAACACATGAAATCATATACATAAAACATATGCATTTGGCTTATTCCCAATATATCAAACAAATCATCATTCTCATGTGCAGTGGGGTGGTATGCCCAATATACAAAATAAAACATCAAAGCAACATCACATGCAATGGGACTTATGCCCATAAGTGTTAGGTCAAAAATTCAGGATATCACACTATGATATTTTGCCCTTGGGTGAGTGCATGCTAATGAGGGTCACTTTTGGCACGTTAGATGCAATAGAAAACTGGAAAATCAGGCATCCCTCAACTTAATTGTATTTTTTGAGATACTTACACAAAATATCTTGCTTTGAGTAAATAATATTAAATGTAGGAAATTGAATCACGTTTCCAAATATATAAGGTTTATGTATTGAAAATCTTTATAACTATGTCAAGTTTCAATTTTTCTAACAGTCACTTTTTTTAAGGAAAATGATAAGGTATATGTTTTTGTGGGTGCAACATTTTAGGGCCTAAATGATGCTCCCATTATACAAAAATTTGCAGGCATGTGGAGAACATATAGCACTAGTGCAGCGCTAATTTTCGAAAATAAAATTAGTAATTTTTAATTTTTTTATAATTATCTAAGTGATCATTCCTCGAAAATGGTATGTCTTTTTTGGGTGCATCCTTTGAAGGTCTTAATGAAATAATCATGAAATAGTTTTTTTATAGAATGTAGAGGTCTGTGCTTTCTAGTGCACCATATAATTTATTTTTAAAACGATTAAGAATTGAAAAAGTTATGTAAAAAACACCAACAACATGTTTTTTGAGTTAAGGAGTTAAGACACAATAGAAATTGAAAAGAATTACGAAAATATAATATTTTTTAATAAAAATTACATATTTAGAATCTGCAGAAAAAATACTAATTATGTTTAAGATTTCGTAAAAAAATATTGTGTGTAGCATACTATAACGAGTGCGTAAATGACAACTTCTTCAGAAAAATGGAAGAAATGCCCAATTAGCTATGGTTTATCATATACCATAGCACAGGTTTGGTATTGCCGAAGCAAACTACAAACCATACACATAGGACTATTGGTGACATGCGAGAAAGTGAATTGGCATGTTTAAATTCAAATTACATCTTTCTCCCTTGTAGAATTGGAAAACGTGTACGTGTTATAGAACTAAAAAATGTGTGTGTGCGCGTTATAGAACTACAAAATGCGTGCGTGTTATGTAGATCTGTAACGTGCACGCATTTTGTAGAGATAAAAATCTAGCACTATATGTAATATATTAAAATGTATGGATAATAGTTTAGAGGGGGTGTGGAAGGGTCAAGGGCCTAGGAGGATGTTAGAAGTTTAGGTGGGGATGGTTAATAGTTGAGAGGGGGTGGGAAAGGGTCAGGAGCCTAGGAAGATGTTGGAAGTTCAAGTGGGGATGGTTAATAGTTGCGATGGGGTGGGGAAGATTCAAGGTCCTAGGAGGATGTTGTAAATTCAAGTGGAGAATGATGAATGGAATGGGAACATTGTGGGTTACAAGGTTGAAGGGGAGTGGGGATTGAGATAATTATTAGGAGGAGAAGAGGTGTTGAAGACGTATAGGGTTAGAAGTAGTACAAAATACTTGAGTGATGAAGGGGGATAAGGTGGAGGGGAGGAAGTGGTTGATGGTTTGATGAGAGAGAGGATTGGTGAATGGAAAGGTGTATATGGAGTACTAGAGGAGGAATATGATGTGTTCGAGGAGAGAGGCAAAGGAGGGGGAAATTGAAGAGATGGGAATGAAATGCTAAAAAATAGAGAATGGGGGTCATAATGAGGTAAGGGTTTGAGGATAAGGGATATGTTGAAAACATAGAGAGAGAGAGAGAGAGAGAATGGCGTGGAGAGAGTGTGAGAGAGAATAAGATAGAGAGGGAGGAGGGGGGTGAGGGAGGGATGGAGATAGAGTGAATGAAAGAGATATTGAGGGAGCGATAAAAGGTGTGTGTGTGTGAGGGGTGACAGAGGGATAAACAAAAGGAGAGAAAGGGGCAGGTTCACACATGTAGAGAGAGAGAAAGAGAGAGAGATGGTGTCAAAGATAGAGGGTGAAGGGTTGAGATATGGAGAGAGAAGGAGGTTGTGAAAGAGAGAAACTTGGAGAGGGAGGGTGAAAAGAGATAGGTAGGGAGGGATACAAGTTGAGACAAAGACAAAGAGAGAGAGAGAGAGAGAGAGGGATAATGGCACAGAGGGTTGGTAATTAAGGGAGAAGGGAGGGAGATATTGATAGAGGGAGGTAAATAGAAGGTGGAGAGAGAAGGAGAGATAGAGGGAGTTTGTGAGAGAAGGGGGTACACACACACAGAGACAAAGATTATGTGGGAGAGAGGGTGATGGGTGAGTGCCAGAGGGAGAGGGGGAGGGGTGATAAATAGAGAGAGAGTGATGGAGGGAAGGATAGTGAGGGAGGTATAGAGAAGGTGGAGAGAGACTATGAAATATGGGAAGTGAGGGAGGGACACACAGACATAGATTGTGTGGGACAGAGGGAGGGAGGGGTGAGAGGCAAAGAGCAAGGTGGGGTGAATGATATCGAGAGTGATATGGAGGGAGGGATGGTGAGGGAGGTATATAAAAGGTGGAGAGATACTACAAGAGAGGGGGGGTGAGGGATTGACACACACACATAGATATATAAAGAGATAAGGAAGGGGGACACACACACACACAAAGAGAGAGAGAGAGGAGGAGTTGAGCAATAGAGAGAGAGGGGTGAGGGGTGAGTGATAGAGAGAGAGTGGTGGAGGGAGGTATAGTGAGAGAGGTATAGTGAAGGTGGAGAGAGGTTATGAGTGAGGGGAATGAGGGAGGGACACACACACACATAGAGAGAGAGAGAGAGAGATTGTGTGGGAGAGAGAGGGGGAGGGGGGAGAAATAAAGAGAGGGTGATGTAGGGATAGATAGTGAGGGAGGTATAAATAAGGTGGAGAGAGGTTTTGAGAGATGGGTAGTGAGGGAGGGACACACACACATACATATAGAGAGAGAGAGAAGGGGGAAAGACACACATACACATAGAGATAGTGAGAGATGAAAATACAAAAGTAGGGAGGGCGAGTGAGTAAGGCATAGAGGGATAGTGAGTAAGGCACATGTGTATTTATAGATGCCAAAAATATTATTTAGGGATTGATTCTTGGATTTCCTCCCTTGACCTTGTTGAGGCCTTAATACCCATACCTAATGCTCAAAACCTCTTAAAGGCATGTGCATATTTTGTTGGAGACCAAGCATACCTTGAGTAGGTCATCTGTGGTGCTTCAGAGAATTGTTCATTAACATGGCTGCCTCAAATATTCCATTATAACCTAAGGAACAAGCATATTCCCTCAATCATGTCTTAGAGCTCCCATACTTGCTGCTCAAACCCACCTAATTCTACTAACATCCATATTTATAGTCCAAATATATCTATGAGATGCAACCTTCCTGTGTGATTTTTTAAGGCAACCTTCCTATCCCTAGATGCCTAGAAGATTTAGTTAGGGCCTAAGGCAATAATTTCCTCCTGTGACCATGTCCATGTCCTTGAGATGCATACCTAGTGCTCAACAAATGATGATGGCATTCATATCCTAATTAATATTCAAATGATTCACTTTCAAAGTCATGCATGGTGGTTGGAGGCATCAATTTTGGCACTAAATAGTTAAAAACTTCCTTTAAGGCTGAAGGACCAAGTGTTTCCCTCTACCCAAGTGAAGGGACCTAATATGTACTTAGTGCTAAAAATGTTCTAATGGAACTAGTATCCCCATTTCAAGGTAAATGAAACCATGGAAGGATCTATTGAGGTTGTTCAACACATCATTCTTGGCTCTAGATGGATAAAAGCATCTTCTAGGGGCTAAGGCCTAGGTCTCCTCCCTTATTATGTCTAAGGTCCAAAGACACATACATAGTACGTAAAAACCCTTAATGGTTACCATATCCCCATTCAAAACAAAACTATCAACATGAGAGGTCATCTATGGTAATTCAAGGTGTCGTTGATGGACCTTAAGCCCTAAAAATTGGTTTACAACCTAAAATTGGACCTTAAGCCCTAAAAGATGGTTTACAGCCTAAAATTAAAGCTTTATGTACCAACCATGATTAACACCTTATCCTCCATATCTAATTCTAAAAGAATCCTAATCATGGCCATATCCCATCTTAAAGGTTGAGGATACCTTTAAGAGATCATTTATGTTTGTTCGAGGTGTTGTTCTTGGCCCTATATCTCTATAGGATTCATTTAGGGCATAAGGACTAGATTTCCTCCCTCAACCATGTCTACAGATATGTTTCTAGTGCTAAGAGAATTTTAATGCACTACATATTCTCTCTTAGATGCAAAATATCACATACGGAGGTCCTATGTGCACGTTTGATTCCTTGTTCATGGACCTCAAGCCTTAAAACCTACCTTTAGGACATTATTCTTGATTTTCCTCCCTCAAGCATGGTCAAGGGACTATGACCCATACTTACTTCTTAAAACCTCCTAATGGTGTCCATATTACAACACAAAGAAAAATTATGCTCTTGAGAGGTTAGGCATGGTTGTTTGAGATATTGTTGTTGATGATGCTAAAATATTACTATAGGTCCTAAGTATTGATGATGCAAACTATTGTTTTTATTCATTTCCCTAGCCATGAACTAAAACCATTTTTTGTGGTTCTCCATAATGCGTGCATGTTTTGCTTCTCCATAATGCGTACACGATTTGTAAATATAAAATGCATGCGCATTTTGTAACTATAAACAAGTGCGTGTTTTTCCTAGCCTAACCTACCTATCATATGACACATGAGGCTCGAGATTAACCAAACCAAGCATTACATAACGTGAACGTGTTTCCAAAATGTAGGATTGCATCTAAAAGGTCCCTCAACCTAAGAGTGGTGGCCTGGATGTTGAACATTTTTTATAAACCTAAGAGTGGTGGCCTAGTTGTTGAACATATTTTTTTTTTTGGTTTATAGATGAGATTGCTTGCAGGTGATTATGCAAAGGATGAGATGATCGGACACTTGGATCTACAAGGAAAGACTGTAGATCAGCTGGTTAAAGTGTACATCTATATTTATATATTTGTTGGTTCATGCTGCACGGATATGTTATTGAGAGACTGCTTAAGGCTATAGGTGCCTTTTGTGAATATTTTTATGCCTGAGTGGAGTTAAAGTTATGAATGTGTATTGCTTCTTATGCATAAATTTATGGATCTGTAGATGATGTGGCCAAATATTTGATGGCACGGAGTTGAAGGTGGCAGAGGACAACCGATTGGTTGGAATGAAATTGGAAGAGAAATACTGGATCTAGGCGACGTTGAAGTCAAAACTAGTAAAGCTTTGCGTGGAGAATCGCTGGATAAAAAAATGGAGGCCACACTCAGAAGGGTGTCATCTAGGAAGAGCACTGCCTGTCAAAGGAGGAAGATACATTGCTGTAAAGTGAGAAAACAACTGTTGTAAAGTGAGAAATTGTTGTTTCCAATGCAATGGAAGGAGCTGCCATCATTTGGGGAGTGTAGATCTGTTTACATGCCACCTTTTGTGCTGTAAGATGAAGAGAAAACTGATGCCCTGAATGTTGAAGATCTGTGTACAGATTTGTTTGAAGGAGAGACAAGGTTTTTAGATCTATTGCAAAGGGACACGCCAGCTGCTAAAGAAGCAGAAATATCCATTTATGGTGTTAAATTAGAGTTGCAGTTGATGTCGGGTTAAATTGCAAAATACCATGGAAGTGAAACCGTGGTCTGTGTAAAAAGAAATATTCACGTGGATAAATCATGAGGAATGAGTCGTGAATGTTAAAGGTCTAAGTAAGTTCTTTCTTAATTTCATAAAAGGAGGTATTTCACACACTGAAAATAAGGGTTTTTTTTATTGTACACGTCCTCTTAAAAAGGGGAGTATTTAAATAAAATTAGTTTTTTTTAAAGTATGGGTTGCATGAAAGGATGAATCATCGTTAAAGGCTGCCAGTAGAAATTGACTTTTTTTAAGGCACATGGTAGAAATAGATCTTTTTTAAGGAGCAACAATTAGTTGATGGAATGGAAAGGCATTGGTGTGATGAAGCAAACAAGTTGAATCAATTTGCCAATTATGTATTTGACTTGAAATTAATTGAGCATGTGTTGTGTATTCGATATCTTGTATTTTTTTGGTTTTTTTAGTTTATTTTTTTAGGTGTTTAGAAGCACATGTCCCTTATATGTAGAAGAGGGTGTGGCATTAAGTTGTGGAATGAACTACTTGGGTAGGTACAAGGGTGACAGGCGTATTTGTGGCCTACATTGATGTGGAATCAGAGAGGTTGTTAAGTCTTCCAATAAAGGCAAGAACCTGAGATTGTTTGATCTCAATGTTGGGACCAGGTTATGCTTAAAGAAGAATCTAATGTATTGATGAACCACGTAACTGAAAATGATTCCTATAGATGAATTCTATTGTTTTATATGATGTCAATGATGAATTGGATGCAGGTACACAAGGATCATGGAATAAAATGAGCAAGGAATAAAATGAGCAAGAAAGTGGGAGGATGAAGCAACAAATGGTGATGGTTTTTTCATTAGGAAGAGAGAAAATTTAAAGGGGGGATTGTTAGGGATTGTTAGGGTTAACATTGACTCGGGAATGAGCAAGGATCTAGTGTTTCTTGCTAGTTGTATTTGCATGTAAATACCCCTATAAATAGGGTTGTAATCCTCCATTGTAAGGTGTCCTAGAAGATGAGCTTAGGTAACTCACTTGGCTTGGATAGTCCGTTATGGCCATCAATATTGAAAATTTTCATTGGCTTGTTTTCCCCATGAATGAAGATTTTCATTAGCTGGTTTTTCCCCATGGGGTTTTCCAAAGTAAATTGTGTGTCTCTTAGATGATAGCTTGCAACAAAGATTAAGATTATACATCTTATTTATTCTTATAGATTCCAAATATATTTATATTACTCATATGCCAATTAATATTAATATAACATTTGTTGTAAATATGCTATATTATTAATTTGAAGCTATGCATTATCTTATGTTGTTATCCTTTTTTGGAAAGAAAAAACATCATTTCTATTTAGAGATTGAATGGAAATCATATTGATTATATATTCAAATTATACTTACATATCTAGCTACTCTATTTTTTTTTCTTTTTTTTCCCTCTCTTCATCCTAACTTCAAGCCACTTTCATAAGAAGCTTCCACTCCTCGTATTCTTGTCTTCTTCTCTATCCTCTAAGATAATATTTAATTCTTTAATTTTTTCTTTAGGCATTGCCATCTTTTTCTAATTTATTGTTTCCTAGTTTTCTATGTTTTGAACACCTTCATCATCCAAGAATAGTTGTTGACATTTGACATGACTACCATGTAATTATTTTTGCTCTATGTCCTTTGCTTCATTTTGAGTAAACCCATGCTTCCATGTTTGTTGGCAATCCAATACCAAAGTTATATACTCATAACTCAAAAGGTAAGTTTATCCAACAAATTTCTTTTTGTAATATCATCTTCTCAAGTATCCATGGGTGATGTCAATCTGAACACATATTTGAATATATGTGAAAAAAAACTTAAACTTCTTAATATGTTTAAAATTATTAACAAAATTAAAATATGTAATCTTAAGCATAAAAATAACTAACAATATTAAAATATATAATATTATGAAGTGGCCTATACCAAACCTCTTATAACATATGCATTATATAGATACAAATTATTGATAATATTAAAATGTGTAAATATTAATTCGCATTTATGTTTGTATTCATATACACTTTCATGTTTTAAAATATCATTAATTCTTAATAACTTTGGCAATGCAAATATAAAATAGAGAAGTGACCCCGTTGTCATTTCAGCACGACAACTAACTATGACGACTTCTTAATAACTATGACGACTTCTTTATGACGACAGGGTCATCGTCAGCGCGAGGTTCATATTTATTTGCCGTGGAGGTTCAGATTTGCTTTGCCCATTTGACACGGAATGCATTTACGTGCATACACGCTTCTCGCTCAGAAATAGAAATAGAGTCTATGACGACAGAACTATGACGACTTCTTACTATGACGACAGAACTATGACGACAGAACTATGACGACTTCTTTATGACGACAGGGTGAGGTCATCGTCAGCACGAGGTTCATATTTATTTGCCGTGGAGGTTCAGATTTGCTTTGCCCATTTGACACGGAATGCATTTACGTGCATACACGCTTCTCCCTCAGAAATAGAAATAGAGTCTATTTTATATTTGCAAATATAAAATAGAGAAGTGACCCCGTTGACTTTCACTGCTTTGTTCATATCTTCATTGTAAACTGAAAAACACAAGTCTTAAATAAATCTCTTTCGCAGTGATCCACCGAACGAATATTCGTTAATAATGAGATCACATTAAAAAGATCACCTCGTTGAACATTCATGCGGCCAATATTGTAAATTCTTTGTCCAGTCACGGAACTTGCACGTGGTGATTACGGCCGCCAAAAAGGAAAAGTTTAATCAAGGTGATTAACGTGAATTTGTTTTTGTGTTAAATAAATATATAGGTCGCGAAGTTTAATCAACGTGATTAAAGTGAATTTGTTTTTGTGTTAAATAAGTGAAATTTTGTCGGTTTGAACTTCAAAAATCTCCAAAATATTTGATGCATGGAAATTATACTTAATATTGAATTTTTTACCCAATAAAAAAAGTTTCAACCATTTTTGGTAAAGGAAACATCAAAACATTTGGGGGACTGTCACAGTGTAGAGTAAAAATTTCAAAGTTTAATTGTTGTTACTTGGAATTTTAAAAATCTTTATAGAATTGTTTCAAAATAATACTTGAAAAGTTTAATCAACGTGATTAACGTGAATTTGTTTTTGTGTTAAGTAAATATATAGGTCGCGAAGTTTAATCAACGTGATTAAAGTGAATTTGTTTTTTGTTAAATAAGTGAAATTTTGTCGGTTTGAACTTCAAAAATCTCCAAAATATTTTATGCATGGTAAAAAAAAGTTTCAACCATTTTTTACCCAATAAAAAAAGTTTCAACCATTTTTGGTGAAGGAAACATCAAAACATTCGGGGGACTGTGACAGTGTGGAGTAAAAATTTCAAAGTTTAAATGTTGTAACTTGGATTTTTAAAAAGCTTTATAGAATTGTTTCAAAATAAAGATTTTCCATTCTAAATCTTCAAAAAAACCAATTAGGCTACACATTTTTATAAACATTATCCCAAAATCCGTTTGAGCTTTCGTGTAATCCGGAGAGAACTATGACGACTTCTTTATGACGTCATTATCAGCACGACTTTGCCCATTTGACACGGAATACATTGTGTTGTTAAGAGAAGTTGTATATCGATTACAGTGTACAACAATCTGTTGGAGATCTTGCAGTGCATTGCAGTCATAGAGATGGAGAAGAAAAATATAAAGAGTATGTATTATTCTCCTTTAATAACTCAAAAACAAAAATACAAAAAAATAACATGTTTATTCTCCTTTAATAACTCAAAAACAAAAATATATTAAATCTAAATTTATCTGGGTATGTATTAGTTACTTAAACTCTAAACTTTTTCTTTCTATAACTTTGCTCATAACTATAAGACTAAAGTCTTTTATTTCTAAAATTCTATCTTTTAGCTACAACAAACAAATAAAAAAGTAAAAAGCATTATTATCAAATAACTCTTATTAATTTATATATTTAAATTAAATATCTATTCTCACATTATAAAAATCTTAACATATCTATCCATACATGTAAGTCATAGAATAATCTCACATTATAAAAATCTTACCATATAGAATAAGCACATTTTCTAAATGCCACATATCCCTAACAGAGTCCTGAAAATATCCCTAAGAGAGTCCAGAAATATTTTCAGGTTTGTCTTTTTAATCTTTGATTTTCCCAGGAGCACATTTTCTACATTTCACATATTCCTAACACGGTCCAGAAATATACATATATATTCAATGACCACGGCCGCCCATATTTATCCTCTCTTTTGTATATATATATATACATATATATATACTGCCTGGTTAGATATAAATGTAGATAAATACCAATTTAACATAAAAATCTAATCTGAAGTAAAGTAGTGGCCACTGGCGCTAGAGTCCTAGTAACATGAAACAAATCCTGGATGAAAGATAGGACTCTTCCATCGATGTTGAGATGTCATTGCCCACTCACAGTTTTTGTCAAATTTAAATAAGGAAAGTTTGAGTGTCATGTCACCAATAGCATGTGTTCGGATGCCAAGATCAACTTTGACAGGCACAATGTCATTGTTTGTTCTCAGCTTCATAAGAGTAAGAGTCTATAAATTTGTAAGCCTTCTCTGAAGAGTCTATAAATTGGTAAGCCTTCTCTGAAGTTGTATATCGATTATACTGTATAAATTTGTGAGCCTTCTCTGAAGAATCTATAAATTTGTAAGCCTTCTCTGAAGAATCTATAAATTAAGATAATTAGTTGTATAATATCGATTATACTGTACACTAATCTGTTGCAGCGCCAGCATTCATGAAGATGGAGAAGAAAAATATAAAGGCTCACGTCCTGGTCTTGTCATACCCGGCAACCGGCCATACGAATCCAATGCTACAGTTTTCCAAGAACATCGCCTCCAGAGGACTCCTGGTGACATTCGTTACTTTCAGCTACAATCACAACAAAGTTATTCAATCCAACGAGTCTCTGCAACGGCTAAAGCTCCCCATACAATTCGAATGCATTCCAGACGGCCTTCCCCAAGATCATACTCTCGATTCTAATATCAACAACGTCGTATTCAATCATATGAACAACATCATGGACGGTTCCGGATTGGAGCAGCTCATCCAGCGGCTGAATGGGGCCAGTGGGAACG
>LPNX010369909.1:12952-23022 GCA_001517045.1 Pseudotsuga menziesii | reverse complement strand
ATTCATCTTATGATAAATTGATATTTGTATTTACTGTTGTTATATTCATCTTATGATAATTAATTGATTGATGTCTCACAGGGGAAAAGTGGGATTCAAGACCGGCTGTGGCAGAGAGCGTGAGCGTAAGCATTCCCAGCCTCGCTGAAGTGAAATTGAAATTGGGGGATTTACCTTCGGCATTCACAGAAACAGAGGAAAGACTACAGATTTATCTCCACCAATTAGACGGTCTCAGCGATGTGTCGTGGGTTCTTGCCAATACGTTGTATGAACTGGAGGCCGAGACGATAGACTTTCTGAGATCAAGATATGGAGTCCCATTTAGAAGCATAGGCCCTTCTATACCCTCCGCTTTTCTCGACGGGGGCAATCCGCAGGACGCAAGAGTCGGTGCAGATCCGTGGAAGGCAACAGACAGCGTGCAGGAGTGGCTGGACAGGAAGCCCACCTCGTCCGTCGTATACATTTCCTTCGGCAGCGTAACAGTAATAAACCCGCATCAAATCTATGAGTTGGCCTTGGGGATACAAAGCAGCCGTCAGAATTTCTTGTTGGTCATCCGGCCTCCTCCCGGGCACGACCACATTACGGAATTTTTCCCGGCAGGCTTCATGGAGGAAACCGAAGGCCGTGGGCTCGTGGTACCCTGGTGCGTCCAACTGGAGGTGTTGTCTCATCCGTCTGTGGCTGCTTTTATGAGCCACTGTGGGTGGAACTCCACTCTCGAGGCCCTCAGCCTGGGGATTCCGGTGCTGACATTCGGTGTCTGGACTGATCAGACCACCAATTCGAAATTCATGGCCGATGTGTGGAAGGCCGGAGTGAGAATGATAAGGGGAGAAGATGGTACCATGGGAAGGGAAGAGATCGAGAGATGTATGAGATTGGCTGTTGACAAGACGAGTGAAGCGGGAGAAGAAGTGAGGAAGAATGCTCTCAAATGGAAGGAATTGGCGAAAACTGGCATGCGTGAAGGCGGGTCTTCTGATATAAATTTGAACGAATTTGTTGAACAGGTCGTTGCCAAAGCTACACAGACGTCTTAATTCTCTCCTCCTGCCTGCCTAACTGGCAGTTCAATTTCATGAGATAGTTTCATCTCAAATTCGCTTTCTACATCGGTAGATAGTTTCATCTCAAATTAGCTTTCTACATAGATAGATAGATAGATATTTTCATCTCAAATTCTCCCTCAAGATCAGACTGTTTGGGCCATGGGTAGGCTTCAATGGCTAAACATTCTGCAGCCTGATTCATGATTAAATTAAATGTATAATCCAAAGACACCTTAAAAATAAGGTTCATTTTGGAAGTTTAATTAGTTCAGAGTTTGGATACAATATTTGATCTCAAAAGTCGATGGTTTTCGTTTAATTATTCTTCATTTTGGAGGCTTAAAGTTTAAATAATAATATTTGTTTTAATTGTTATCCAAATTTTATTTGGAAGCTTAATTCC
This sequence comes from Pseudotsuga menziesii, assembly GCA_001517045.1. Taxonomy (NCBI): domain Eukaryota; kingdom Viridiplantae; phylum Streptophyta; class Pinopsida; order Pinales; family Pinaceae; genus Pseudotsuga; species Pseudotsuga menziesii. The sequence continues at coordinate 21,561 of LPNX010369909.1, read as the reverse complement.
AAGAAATACCATTTGAAGATTCTTATGAGATATTGACTTTTTGAATCACATTATTATTTTTAATATGGCAGAAATATGTTTAAAATTTTTAATTTATTTTTTTAATAATTGTTATATAATATCTAATTATTTAATATTAATATAAATAAATAAATATGACTTAATTAATTAATAATTTTATAAATAACTATATTGAGAGTAGTAAGATGTTTTTCTTGAAAAAAGATAATTTGAATCTATGGACACCCACTAATACTTTCTAGATATCCTAAATTTGTAACTTGAGTGAAATGAAACTCTTAATACTAACACATTACTTCATTTTTTCCACATACTTTTATCCATTTATGTAGTGTAAACAAAAACACTTAAAATCTTTCGACATTGAAAGGAATGTTCCATAACACAACTGCATTTTCATATGGAAATATGCACGGGAAACCCAACAATACTTCCACACATTAGTGGATGGTAGAGGTGGTAAACCGAAACGGTCGGCCATCCTCGCAGAAGGCCTTACGCAGAAAGACTCAAGGCTCGAACCCTGGAAATATGCACAGGAAACCCAACAATACTTCCCCACATTAGTGGATGGTAGAGGTGGTAAATCGACGACCATCCTCGCAAAAAGCCTAACCCAAAAAGACTCAAGGCTCGAACCCTGGAAATATGCACGGGAAACCCAGCATACTTCCCCACATTAGTGGATGGTAGAGGTGGTAAACCGAAACCGTCGGCCATCCTCGCAGAAGGCCTAACCCCGAAAGACTCAAGGCTCGAACCCGTGACCTCTCCCCGAACCGAGAGAATGTGCGCATGTCTTACCAATTAAGCTAACCCTTGGAACTACCATAGCACAACTGCATGTACAACAAACATAGAGATGGGTGCCAATAAAGCATGTCGGTGTGGAAGCGTGTAGATACCAGTGTTGCTACAAGCCTTTTAGACGACCCCTCGAATTTTGTTTTGGAGTGGGTGTGGCTCTTTTCATTCTAAAAAGTTCGTCGATTTTAATGGAAATGACATTGAAAGGGAAATGCTGTGCTGTAAGCTCACGACATTGAAAGGGAAATGCTATGCAGTAAGCTAAAGACCATTTGCATTTAAAATTTGGTAAGTTTTTTGGACAAAATTCTGCGGAAATTGTTCAAAGGATAGTTTTTAGTGATTGGAATTACATAATCTGGGTGCCCCATGGGTAATGGAGGGTCTTGAATCCAATTTTGCAATAAAAGTTGCAATTTTAACACTGAAAATCTCATTTTCAACAACAGATTGTGTTGCCTGATTCCGGCCAAACTTACCTGAAAAGGTGCAAATGGTATAGAGATTAGCCAACTCCAAATGCTCTTCATAACTAATTGTCAACGAAACTCTTCTCTTCGACAAAAGCAAGTTATATTTGAGTACACTGTATGCATACGCCTTTGAAAATGGAAAACTTAGGAAGTGTTATCACTAGAGTCTGCACCTTCACCTTCACTGCTAAGGCTCAAAGTCTAGAGAATCTTAAGGTTTTCTAAATGGATAACTAGGTTTCTGGGTTTATGAATATTCTATACGTGAAGGAGGAGATCATGCAAGATAACGAAAGTGACTAAAAAGTAGATATACATGAATCATAATCAAAGATTACGAGTATAAAATTATATAAGGAGAGAGAAGATTTTCTTTAGATCAATGATAAACATACAAATTATTCTTAAAAATCCAGGTATAGGAAACATATATCAAGAAACAAAATTATGAATAAATAATTTAAACTAAACCTAACCTTTCCTATGATAACACAACAAAATACAGGCTCATCTCAAAACCCTCTCCCACAGCACACTCAGCCTCTTGGCTGAAACTCCCTCCTGTTACCTTCTAAATCATAAGATTTATATAAAATATATCATTCAAACTGTTACCAGCTTTTTAGGAAACTAGGTCTATCATTATCCTAAAAATAAAATAAACCTTGAACTGGAACTACTCGAATCTCTTTCCTAGAAATGGCCTGTCACCTGTCATAAAAAAATCTGGAACTGAATGCAAATTTGTTGCTTGAAGAGGTGGATCTGTTGATTTCTATCCTTGAAATTAGGAAATATGTTGATTTCTATCCTTGAAATTTGGAAATGATATTTGATCTTTGCCATTTGGATTTCCAAATATACCATCTGGATGCAGCCCTGTGGGGGCAATCTCCTTTGGACACCTAACCTTTTAGCTTTCCCTTGGCATTCCGAGCAATTTTGCGCCGAAACTCTTCTCTTTCACGGCCAATTTGGTTACCCTCATGATAATCTATTGGGAATTTTCAACATTTAGAGCTAACTTTCATGGCAAGAAATGTAACATTCACAGCATGAAATTTGTGATGACTGGATAGTTCTGGGATGCAGTCTCCTACTTCCTAGAAGACTGCTGCCTGGAAATGCTCATCATAATAAACTACCAAATCTGGAAATGATTCAAACGTTGCTTAAAATCTGTAAATAGAAAAATTAACAATAGATTTGTATATTTTTGTTATTCCCAGCCCGAGATCTCTGTACAATTATTACCAATCTTTACCGAGTGTTCTTTCACTGATACTCTAAATATTAAACAAATATGAAGTTGTGTTGGTACTCGATTTGATTGAATCTTGATTCTCTGCCTTCCGAATCTAAAACTAATTTGATTGACTGCTAAAAATGCTGATCTGTTGCCTTCTAATGAGTTGCTTCTCCAATATGTAAGTGCTTGAAGATGTATTTGTAAAGATTAAGCATGATCCATATCTTTTATCACTGGACGTTCACATGCCCTGCCATATGAACTGAAAACCTGTAGCATACTATTTGCTGCTAGATACTCTACTATCTCTCTTCTAGATAAAACATCCCAATGTTTTTCACAATCCATAGCTCGTCCTCTTTCATTTGAAAATAGGCCATGGAACTTGGAACATGGAACCCTGAGATATATCACATTCTGAATATACAATCAGGATTCAGTATTGGAAAGACCATCAAGAATTTTCATCAAAGGAAAGCGATCAAAGCCAGTTCAATACAAATAATTGAAAAGCTTTTCTGTAAGTATTTCATAAGTCTCATATGGGTAAATGAAATGAAATATCAGCTGGTTTGGTTTTGGCATTTGGTAAGTGCTCCGACTGTAGATGCATGGATTATGTTCTGCATGTGTAAGATATATATCCGACATGCATGTGCAAAAACATATAATATCTATTAATATGCACCACTGTTTGAAATACATATCGACCCGTGGTATAGAATAAAGACAACGTAACGTAAGGCACTCAACCAGTATGTCATTTTGTAAAATGAATTTAAAAAACATTCGTTTTCTTTCATTACTATAAAACCATTTTAAATAAATCATTTAAAATTTCACTGCAAGAATAGCAAGAATAGGTTGTAAAGCGCACTTAAATGCCCATGGTTTTCTAAAAAACAAAGCTACATAAAATACTAAATTACATGATATTGTTGTCATGGTAGCGATGGTGAGTCCAACTTCCCAGTCAAAACTTGAATAGTTGCATCCCTGTATAGGGGTTTGAATTTGTGAAACATTTTTGTTTTAGTGTAATGTTTTTGTGAAACAAACAATCTAATATATAATAAAATTTCTAGGAAACTTTATGAGAAGTTACGATAACCGTGATTTTCAGAGTTACTATGGAATTGGTAACTCTGTGGAATTAGCAATTCTCTGCATGATGCAATATTGGTGGAAATGACCTTGGATCATGGCTGGTTTATGTCTTTCAACAAATTAAGAGCGCTTTCCTGTACAATGTCAATTATTTAGCCTTTGGGTTGTATCTTTACCAGAAAAACAATTTAGTTCGTAATTGCTCAAACAAGTTTATTAAAACCCTCTTCATCCCACCCGTAACTCCACCCCAGCCAAACCCCACCTCAGGTTTTGTCGAGATTCTTCACTGCTCATAACAAAAAAATTATAAGCTCATTACTAAGGATGAGAGAGTCGTGAACGCTGATAACTAGTTAAAAGTTTACTCCCAACCAAAAAAAAAAATGCTATATTTTGTTTAACATACACATTCACAACCGAATTGGCATACACATTCACAACCGAATTGGCATGAAAATGAGTTTTAACTGAGTTAAAATATAAACTAGCATACCCTTGAAGCGGGAGAAATGAAATGCGGAAAAAAAACTTTGATAAATTTAAAATGAAAGAAAGTTGTGTATAGATAATGTAGGTTTAGGTCTTGAAAGCAGGTATAGTGAATCTATGAAAATTATAGTGATATTGTAAATCTATGAAAAAAGCAGGTATAGGTATAGGTCTTGTAAAGCATATGGATTGCAACATTGACACGAAAATCTGTGAAAACACAGGTATAGGTCTTGTAAAGCGTATGGAATGCAACATTGACACGAAAAGCGACCGTTGAAATAAAAGTATAATGTGGTTCTGTCTAGTTTCAGGTTGAATAGGTGAACTAAAATTTAATATTTCTAATTTTTAAGAGGTTGTGAAGGGTTATTCACTCTCAAAAGAATCGAGCAAATTATTTCAACAAAACAAAGTCTCATTTATTTTTTCTTTGTTGAAAGGTTGTTAATAAAAATGGACCAAATTATTCTAACAAAACAAAGTTTTAGAGTTTAACAATAATTAAAAAGTCTTATTTATTTTTTCTTTAAATGTATCTATCAGCCTCTCCATATCCGTTCTCACATCATAAAAATCTTTTGATATCTATTGTGTCCATACATGTGAGTCATAGAATAAGCACATTTTGTACATGCCACATATCCCGCCCAACCATGGCTGCCCATATCTGTTCTCTCTGTGGAAATATGTATATATATACATACAGATTTAACATAAGAATCTAATCTGACATCCACCTCCTTCACTGATCCTTCCCTTCATAAATCTTTGTCTATTTTTTCTGCCACCACTCCCTCTTCCCCTTCCACTCTCCACTTAAACTCCATCCATTTCGAGAATGTGACCGTCAGGGAAAAGAAGAAGGAAAAGAAGGAGCTGTTGGGGGATCTTTCCTCAGCCTCTCCTCCTTATATTCCCCTCTCAGTATGCATCAAAGATGCTGCTAGAGGGCTCTTTTCCAGGGGACTTAGAGTGTCAACTCCCCCCCTTATGCTCCTTAATGTTGATCCTCTCTCTTAATGTCAGGGGCCTGGGAGGTAAGGCCAAACAATGTAGCCTCCATTCTCTTTTTCATTCGATCCGTCCTGATATGATACTCTTGCAAGAGACTATGTTTAGCTCCTTCCCTGTTCTCCATGTTTTCTCAAAGCTCTTACTTTGCTGGGAATTTTGCGCCATTAGTGCATCAGGACTCTCGGGAGGGTTATTATCAGCATGGAACCCTCAGCGGGTTAGATGTTGTGCCTTTGAAACTATTGTTGGTATCCTCGTCAAGGCTACCTTTAAATGTATCTATCAGCCTCTCTATATCCGTTCTCACATCATAAAAAAATCTTGTTTATGTCTGAATTAAATGTATCGGCCTCTCCATATCCATTCTCACATCATAAAAATGTTATGATATCTATCATTTCCATACATGTGATTCATAGAATAAGCACATTTTGTACATGCCACATATCCCGCCCAACCACGGCCCACCCATATCTGTTCTCTCTGTGGATATATATATATATACATACAGATTTAACATAAGAATCTAATCTGAAGTAGTGGCGCTAGAGTCCGACTAACATACATCTTTGTCACATCCTGGATGAAAGATAGGACCCTCCAATCAAAACCATATGTTGAGAAGTCAATCGTTTTGTCAAATTTAAATTAGAAAAGTTTCAATAATAGCATGTGTTCGAACGACAAGATCAACTTTGGTGGCTACAATGTCAATGCTGGTCAAAATGGTCGCCATTATTCGATCAAATTTGAGCTTATCAAGATGAGGAAGTTTATGTACGCCCATTTAGTGTATAAAAAATCAAGGTGTTGGACATAAAAAACAATAAAAAAATTAAACTAGCAATTACCCCAAAAAGGTGCAAAAATACGTTGATAGGTAAAAAAGATGAGAAAGGGGAATTAAAATTGAGTTGTTGTAGACTTACTAATGTACATTAAGGAACTTCAAAATTTAGAACTTCAATATTCTAAATTTATAGTAAGTTGTAGTATTAGACAATATACTCAAAAAATGCATAAAAATTCAAATTTATTCTGAGTATGCTCATTTTGACCTACCTAGAATTGTATAACAAGTGTATTTTTTGGAAGTATTCAAATATATTCAAATGCACAATGTAGTAAACCTAACAAAAATAAAAACCTTTCTTAGAAATCCACATTAAATGTACAAAGTTCAAACTAACCAAGAGGTGGAAAAATGAATGGTCTATATGGATATGCTTCAACTCGAAGTAATAATTGACCAACCAATCATTGATTTCTTTGAAGCACTATTGATGATTCTCAGCTAAGAACTCATCATTTGTATAACTCCAGTAAATAAAACTCAAGAAGTTGTAGCATTCCCTTCAATTCACAAGCTTCATTATTTCACTGAACAAAAGGACTTCTACTACCTTCTCTTACTTTTCATTTTCCTTGTATCACTATCACTTTCAGTTTCACTCTCGCGATGAGAAGAAATCTTGGTCTTAGTCCTTTTTTTCTTTCTTGCATCCTCTTTTTCAATTCCATGTTCACTCTGAGAAGCATAAGAAATACTAGTATTTTTCTTTGTTCTTTTTTTCTAACTCTCTCTTTTACGCTCACTCTCATGGATTTGATCTGAAATAAGAAATCTAAAGAACATTCATTTAGTCTCATGGGAAAGAGAGCTCTAAGTCTTTCTAGATTTCAATAAATTTCATTAATATTGTTCACCAAGGTCTAATTTTCCAAAGGCTATAATCTCATGAATTTACAAACTAGAGCCAATGTTCTTATATACAAAACGTTCTTTGCTAGCATAGTTGGATAGATCATGATGTTAGGATTTGAATATGTTTTCCAGACATTTCTTTTCTTGGAGGGATGTGGATGATTCTCTTTGTTGGCTAGTAATTGTTGAGCATTTATGGATGAACTTAATTTAATGCACTCGTTGCAGGATTACAACAATGCAACCCATAACAAAGACTTCAAGTTTGAAGGAAAAAAATTATCAGCTATACACATTGGGGCTTATTAGGGGATTAATTTCCAAAGATACTTGTAAGCTACTCAATGAACTACTATTTACTCAAGGAGATATTTTAAGTAGCCGGTAAAATAATGAAATTAAAATCCCAAGCATCAATCAAAACCACATTTTAGATTAAGAGTTGTATAATGTGTACCAATCTAAATAGAGACTATTTTGTTAATTTGGGTAAAATACAAAATAATTCCAAATGTTATTAACAAATAGATATGGATACCAATATTAAATATATTAATGGGTTGAAAATGCAACCTCAAATTTTAAAATAAATAATTTAAGGATTATGGAAATAAGATTCAATCTTTTCCATGAGAATGAAAAGGCACAATTGAATGAAAAAAATGATTTACCCTCCACAAAAGTTTTGTTGGACTTTCTTCAAGGTGTAAATGGTTTGAATCATAACAACCATTTTTCTATAAGTTTGAGTAGGCCTTACCTTACAATAGACCAACAGAACATATCAACAAAGCAGGAAAAAACAAAACTTACCAATAAGACTATTATCTTTGACATCTCAATGTATAGTTACTTTGTCTTCATCTTGAACATTTGTAAGCAGTTCTTTTCCATTAAAAGTATTTTTATGTGCTTTATCATTCTTTCTATCCTCTTCGAGATTTTCCTCACCTCCCAAGAGGGAAACTCTTCTGACCCGTCTCCAAAACTATTTTCCTTCACTTGAGTATCATTTTTAGTTGTTGCTTAAGGGTGAATCCACGGACCTGGGTAACACTTTTTGGCAAGCACATCTTGCCAAAAACAAAAAAAAGTACCTCGGTCGAGGGCTTTATAAACCCTCGACCGAGGTATTAAAACCTCAACCGAGGTTTTATAAAGCCCTCGACCGAGGTATGTACCTCGGTCGAGGTACATAGCTCGACCGAGGTCCATACCTCGGTCGAGGTATCTTTTTCTAAAAAAAATTATAAAATGGGGCCGCCGGGGCCCATTTGTCATTTTCAATCGCTCGACCGAGGGACAGAGCTCAACCGAGGGACAGCGAACTCGACTAAGGAACAGCGATCATCGCCCCAAAGCAACCCATCCTCGTCACAATGTCAGAGCAAAGAGGTAACCATTTAAATTGTTTTTCAATTTAAATGGAATTTAAATTTTTTTTTATAAATTTATAAAATTTGATAAATGTATATTTTTATAATTTTGTTTTCAAATTTAGTAAATGTATGTTTTTATAGTTTTGTTTTCAAATTTAGTAAATTTATATTTTTATAATTTTCATGTTTAAAATGTGTACCGGCAAGCAGAAATGCTGCCGGATTTTTGAAAATTTGTAGTTAAATTGAATTTTTTTGTTAATTTGTTATATATATATATATAAATTATGTCAACCGGTGGGGTTTATGCTACCGGTTTATTTTTGAAATGTGTCTCGGGCAAGCAGAAATGCTGCCCG
>LPNX010369875.1:118003-132704 GCA_001517045.1 Pseudotsuga menziesii | reverse complement strand
AAGATAAGCAAGTAAAGATGATAAGGAAAAATATATTGAAGCTGAAAGAGAGCGCAATTCTAGCAACTGACATTGGCGGATCGTCGCACAACAACATATTGAAGTTTGTTAATTTGATGTTGCACAAAAACATATAGCGACACTCCCTGTGCAATAAGCTAAATTTTAGACTTTTTGCACTTAAAATTTGGCGATTTTTTTGGTTAAAATCTGGCTGAAATTGTTAAAAGGGTAGTTTTCAGTGATTAGAATAGAATTGCATAGTCTGGATGGCCCAAGGATAATCGATGGTCCTGAATCCATTTCTGCAATAAAAATTGCAAGTTTAACTTTAAAAATCTCATTTTCAAAAACAAATCTTGTTACCGGATTCTGGCCAAACTTCCCTCAAAAGGTGCAAATGGTCTAAAGATTAGCGACCTTGTAAACCCAACAACAAACTAAATAGAGTTGCAATTATGTGGTAGCAGTTATTTTAGGTTCACATTAGAACTATTATTTGTAAAGTACTTGGGAATTCTCAATTTTCAAATAATGATGCAAAAATGGTGTTTGTAAAAAAGTTGATTTTGGTGCTAAATGAATATGTGGCATTACATGGTGTAAGATGCTAAACACAAAAATAAAATTTAAGTGGATTTAAATTTTATGTCGCTAAACATCAATAATAATAATAATTATTATGCTGTGCAAAACACCATTAAATAATAAATGATGCAAAAAATAAACATATAGGGGTGCAAAGCACAATAAAATAATAAATAAATAAAAAACATATAAATCATATATATATACTCAAAACACTATAAAATAATAAAATGTAAATTTTTTTATATATAATATATTATATTTTTTTAATATTATATATTAATAAAGCTAAAATATGCTTTGGTTTTAATCCATCACTTCAAAATATATAACTCAATACATTATATCAACATAATAAAAATTATAACCTTATTTCAACAAAATTTATAATTTATAATTATAAAGCAATAATTTTCATTAAATTAATATAATGGAAGCCTATTTTAAAATTTGATTTTAAAGAAGAATTATAATATATGAAATCTTTTTTTGAATTTTGGCTTTCAAGAAAATATATCATATATATTATTTATATTTCATATATATATATATCTATATAATGTTTATTAAAACATTTTAATATAGTTTAATTGGTTTAATTTATTATTTAGAAAATGAATAATTCAATACATTAAATAAACATAATAAAAATCATAGTGTTGTTCCAATAAAAAATATAATTGATAATTATAAAATAATGATTTCCATAATAATAATATAATGGAAGACTTTTAAAATTTGGCTTTTAAGAAAAATGAAAGAGAAAACAAATAATTCATTTGAAGCCTCATATTGTTCATCCATAATTTTTTCACAAATCTTGTCACCACCTGCATTGCCAAAATCTTAAAGAAAATTATAAACATGATGACTTCTATTTGTAAACAATTAAAATACAAGGAGCTTAGAGATTATCTTGAGGACCTGGGGTTATCCAATCTTGCACAGGCTCAGAATATGGATGATTACGGTCATGATGGTTTCAACTAGTATACTGCATCAGATCTGTACTTGGGGGGTGATTGGGTTGATCAATGGTGTTCATACGCCAAAGGCTTGACTCACGGTGGTATAAGGATTAGGACTGCTGAAGACACACTTCTTTGGATGCATGACAAACAGTTGGGTATGGTGATAGCCAAAAGAGCATACGATCTTATTGTCTCTGAACATCGAACAATCATGGCCAATGATTTCCTTTTAAAGATTTGGCACCTAAATATTCCTCAAAAAATGAAGTGTTTTATCTGCCTAACTTGTAATTTGAAAATTAACACTTGGGATACTCTGTGCAAGAAAGGTTGGCACGGTCCCAATAGGTGTTGTTTATGAAAAGGGGATGCTGAAATGGTTGAACACCTGTTTGTTGGCTGCCCCTTCATGAAGAAGCTGATACGGGGTCTCAATAGTCTTTTTTATGTTCATCTACTTTGGTTTGCTCCATCCCTTATGGAAAATCTCATTAACTGGGTATCAAAGGGTGGAAAACTCCAGTACCTGCCTCTTTTTTTCATCTGGAATATTTGGAAGGCTAGGAACCGTAATTTATTTGAAGATCTGATTCCTAACATTGCCAGTCTCTCTCATAATATCCTTGATGAAGTAAAATCATATAAGGTACCGCAGAAATCAAGGCATAAGACTCGTGACACTGGGTGAGCCTCCTGCTGCAAAATTTCCTATGGTTTTCTTTGATGGTGCTGCGACAAACTTCATTGGAGGAGCGGGTATTTGTATTTGGTTAAATGATCACCATTTTTTTGCTATTAAGCTTGGATGTGGGAGCAGTACAAATACTAGAGCAGAACTTTTAGCACTCTAGGCATCTTTACTAGTCGCCAAAGATATTGGGCTGCCATACCTAGATATCTTTGGCGACTCCTCGATGATTATAAATTGGGCAAAAGGTGAATCCACCCTTGACATGGTGAAGCTTGAGGCTTGGTGCTACAACACCAGATTACTCATGTCCTCATTCACATGGGTGGATTTCAGTCATGTCTATAGGGAACATAACAAGAGGGCAGACACCTTATCCAAGGAGGGGTTGTCTATGGCTCCTAGTCATCTCTTGCTTACTGAATCTTATGATGATGAGTTTATTGGGGAAGTCTCACTCCAACTTTTTTATAATTTGCTCATTCTATCTCAGATATTTATCTCAAGGACTTTTTTGAGTTATTTCTGGTTATGCTGAGCAGCAGTAACAGGAATTTTGAGAGTCACTTTCCTGCTTTGGATAAGATTTATGGGTTCTTGTTGTGTTCTTTATGGACATTCTCTGACTAATGATTATACTGCTCACTTATGAGAGGTCCTTTTCATGTATTGACACCCAGATGCTGATTATCACATCCCCGACCCTCCAACCGGTAAAGAGGACGCGACCCATGGCGTTAACCATCCGGGCTGAAATCCCCATGAACATGTACATGCATAAAAATTGCTAAAACAGAATGCTGAAACAAATGTATGGAACTAGAAACATGCACGCATGAACATTTATCATGCACAGATGTAATTATCTATCAGACACAGCAGAAACATCATCCATTCGTACAAGCATTCATTCAAGATGTCCATCATAATCATTAACAGTAAATATAGTTGCGGAAGTAGAAATGGACAAGAGCACTTATCTTATGAAGAACTCGATCCGCAACCAGCTACGTCGCCGCAACGTTCCACCCAACCATAGGCCAGCGTGCTCCTTAATCTCTCAGCAGTGCTTCCACCCTCAAGCTGGGCATGATTCTCCAAGGAATAAGGGAACAAGTAGGCTTACACATAGCCAAGGATATACAAAACACATCCAATCCAACGCATTTGGGTTTATCAGGCCATCAAGGAGTTGGGGAAAGGCTCAATGCTAAGCTGGTGAGCTCATTATAGAGCCAAGAACACCTACATTAGAACTATCCTAACCTGTAAGACACCCACACACACCCAACACAAGGAATCAGTCCCTTCTCTGATACACAGTCCCTTAGGCCCTGCATTCCCTTCCAGTGCTATTCAGGGGTGGTGGAGAAGAAGGCCAGCCCTCTAGCTCTGTTTGTGTGGTTTCCAGCCACCAGGTTTGTCAAGCAAAACTAATCCCCCATCCCTGCTCCTTACACAGTCCGAATACCTACCATTGCACGCATGCAAACAAATCAACTGTTCACAGCTTAAACAGGGAAAACGAGTCCCAAACGAATTCCACAGTCACAACAGGAGGAAAAGCAGCAGTCCGTCCTGGACAACTAAGCAGCAGAGAAGACTTACACACAGTCCCTGACTGGGGAAGAAACTACATACTCTTAGCCTGTGCGTGAGGGAAACTTGCACCCGACCCCAAAACACAAGGGAAAAACATATGCACGTCCTCAAATCGTTAAGGGAGACCCTAGCAACACAGCAAGTAGCCGAAAACGTGAATGGTCCCTTCACAGCAAATCGTGGATGAAGGAGCACAGCTCCCAGCCCACTGAGTGAACCAAAACTAGGACAAATCCTGTTCGTGTGATTAATGAACAAACAATGGTCCCTGCATGAGGAGGAACAGCTCCGCTCATGCATGTGGATGGAAAAAACGACAGGCAATGGCCCCTGCGTGAGGAGGAACAAACAACAGTGAGGAACGAGCAGACCGTGGGGACAACGTGCAGTGGAGAGGATGAATGAATGAATGAATGAAGGGCGTGAGCGGTTCAACACTGTCATGGAGAGAGTAGTGTGTCTACGGTGGTGATGGCGGTGGTATATTTTGCCATTGTGAAGCCAACAGTGGTGGAGTGTGTGTGTGGGTGAGGACTGACACTCCTGCCACCCCACTCCCAAAACAATAACTTCCTCAACCACCAGCAGCAATTCTTAATGGAGGTGGTTGGGTAAACAAAGAAAGGTGACACATGGGTATTTTCCGTCATTGGCCCAAGGTTTGACAATTTCCCCCACCCTTATCCTTGTGAAAATCATGCCCCTTCTCATTTTAGTTGCCGTGAAAGTAGCTGGTCGGGTTCATTTTAATTAAAGATGCATGTTTACATGATGTTGAACTTGATATGTATGCCGCATGCCCTGATATACCATCGGTGACAAATTTAAATCCAAAACATAGCTTAACTGATCAGTGGTGGGGCCTTGGACTTTAGCTCCACACCATGATCATTTACAATATATACATCATGTACATCTAATGCAATGGGTCAAAACCATGGAGTTACATTCCCCTCCCCCTTCAATAGCACTGTCCTGAGTGCTTTACAAAATTGAACAAAATGCTACACTGGTATCGCCTCAGTGTTCCGCAGAATTGAACAAAAATGGATGTGCCAATCGCATGGAATCCTCCAGCTCCCAAGTAGCCTGTTCAGGTCTGTAGTGCTCCCATTGCACCTTTACCTGCCCTATGGCCCGGTTCCGGAGCATTGTGACCTTCCTGTCGAGGATGCGCATTGGCTCGATTCGGAACTCTCCCTCGGGTTCCACCTGAATCACATCCCAATTTATCACATGGTTAGGATCATGTACATATCTCTTAAGCAAAGAAACATGAAAAACATTATGAGCCCTAGTGCTAGCAGGCAATGCAAGTCTATATGCAACTAGCCCTATTCTTTCCAGCACTTCAAACGGCCCACAATATCTTGGTGACAACTTGGCACAACTTCCAAGCTTTAAGGAACTCTTCCTTGCCCTCACTTTGAGGTAAACATGATCCCCAACACCGAACTCCCTGTTCACCCTATGCTTATCTGCATAGCTTTTCTGTCTGTCCTGTGCTGCTTTCAGCTTCTGCCTGATCTTTACAACCTCTTGCTCCATCTCCTTGAGCAATTCTGGTCCAAGCACAATCATGTTCACTGGATTATCCCAAGTCACTGGTGTCCTACACCTTCTTCCATACAAAGCTTCATACGGACTCATCCCCAAGGATGCCCGTTGTCCATTGTTATAAGCAAACTCTACCAAGTGTAAGTAATCTTCCCACTTGGTTGGTTTGTCCATCACGTACATGCAAAGCATATCTTCAAGCACCTGATTAACTCTCTCTGTCTTCCCATCTGTCTGAGGATGGTATGCAGTGCTGAAGTTTAGCTTTGTACCCAAGTATGCAAACAACCCTTTCCAAAAGTTGGAAGTGAACTTGACATCTCTGTCAGAAACTATTTCCTTAGGCAATCCATGCAATTTGAATATCTCCTTCATGAAGATCTTTGCAATGTCACCAGTCTCATATGTAGACTTAACCAGTATAAAATGTGCTGCCTTAGTCAACTTGTCTACCACAACCATGATGGAATCATGTTGTCTCCAAGTCATCGGCAATCCTGTAATAAAATCCATGGAAATAACTTCCCATTTCCATTCCGGAACTGGCAAAGGCTGCAACAAACCTGCCGAATGTTGATGCTCAACCTTTACCTGCTGACATTTCATACACCTTGAAATGTACTCAGCCATATCCCTTTTCATTCCTGGCCAAAAGTATTGCTTCCTAGCTGTAGCAATTGTCTTCTGGTATCCTGGATGACCAGAATACGGAGCTTGATGGATTTCATCCATAACAACTCTCCTCAAATCTGCTACATTCGGAATATAAATTCTACCTTTATAAGTGAGAAGCCCATCTCCTTCCAATTTATATCCCTCATACCTCCTCTCAAGACTTTGCTGCTGCAATTTGTCTTTTACCTGCCCATACAATTAATCTCCAGCAACATGATTAACAATCTGCTGCCTCAAATCTGATTGGAAAATACTAAGAGGCGCCACATGCATTTCCCATACCTTCCTGCTGAGTGCATCAGCTACCTTATTCTCTTTCCCTTTTATGTTCTTGATTTCAAAATCAAACTCACATAAAAACTCCAGCCATCTTGCTTGCCTAGCATTCAGAGTAGGCTGGTCAAATAGATACTTCAACCCACAATGGTCTGTTCTGAGCTCGAATCTCCTGCCCATCAAGTAATGTCTCCACATCTTGAGAGCATGTACTATGGCTGCAAGCTCTAGATCATGAGTGGCATAGTTCTTCTCGTGTTCCTTCAGCTTTCTTGACTCATAACATATCACGTGGTTGTCTTGCATAAGGACTCCTCCAAGCCCTTGTCCACATGCATCGGTACACACCACAAAATCTTTCTTTGGATCTGCAACCTTCAATACTGGTGCACTGGTGAGAAGACTCTTCAACTTCTGAAAGCTTTCTTCACACCTTGATGTCCATTCGAACTTCATCCCCTTCTTTTGCAAAGAAGTGATAGCATGTGCAACTTTGGAGAATCCCTCAATGAATCTCCTGTAGTATCCTGCAAGTCCCATAAAAGATCTTACATCTGTCACATTTCTTGAAGTAGGCCAATTCATAATGGCTTCAATATTTTCAGGGTCCACAGATATACCCTCCTCTGAGATAATGTGACTCAAATACTGAATTCTATCTCTATAGAAGTCACACTTGCTCAGTTTTGCATACAACTGATGCTCCCTGAGCAAATTCAATGTCAACCTCAAATGCTCTTCATGCTATTCCTCATTCTTAGAATAAACGAGAATGTCATCAAGGAAAACAAGAACAAACTTGTCCAAATACTTGCTGAAGACACTATTCATAAGGCACATAAATGTAGCTGGTTCATTTGTGAGACCAAATGGTACCACTGCAAACTCATAATGCCCATACCTTGTCCTGAAGGCTGTCTTATGAATGTATTCATCCTTGATTCTCACCTGATGGTAACCAGACCTCAAGTCAATGTTGGAAAATACCTTTGCTCCTCTCATTTGATCAAAGAGGTCATCAATCCTAGGCAAAGGATACTTATTCTTCACAGTAACCTTGTTCAATTGTCTGTAGTCAATACATAACCTGAGTGTACCATCTTTCTTCTTTACAAACAAAACCGATGCTTCCCAAGGAGACACACTCGGTCGGATATACTTCTTTTCCAACAACTCATGCAGTTGCATCTTCAATTCTAGCATCTCCAGTGTACTCATCCTGTAGGGTGCCTTGGACACTGGTGTTGCTCCTGGCACAAGTTCAATTGTGAAGTCAATGTCCCTCTTTGGAGGAAGTCCTGGAATCTCATTAGGGAACACATCCCTGAATTCCTATAACACCTGATAGTCTTCCAACCTAGGAGTTTCATCTCTCGTTTCCTCCAAAATATGAGCTGCATACAACTGGCAACCCTTCCTACAGAACTTCTTTAGCTGCATTGCTGAAACCTGCCTCACTGAAATCACCTTTGGAATGCCTTTCACAACTACTAGGTTTCCTTCTTCATTCATGCATTCAAAAGTCTTATTGTAACAATCACGCTTCACCTTGTGCGCTTCTAACCAATCCATTCCAATGGGAACATCATAGGAACCAAGTGGTAGAACATTCAGATCTACAAAAGTGGCTAATCCATTCATGAACAATGGACATTTCTCTACCACTTCACTAACCTTTCTCTTAGTTCTAGTGGCTAGCTGAACTAACCAAGAATTCATATGCTTTACTTTCTTAAAAGCACAAATCTCCACTACTCTAGGAGTAATGTAACTGTGAGTAGAACCAGGGTCAATCAAAATAGAAACAGATTGCTCAACAATCTTACCTGCAACTTCGACCACAGTTGATTGGTGATCTGCCTGGCAGTCCTCCAGTGCTGCATAAATCCTAGGGACTGTCGTTGCTACTTGACCCACTGTTTCTGCTTCCTGAATGTTATAAGCTGGTCTTGCACTCTCATTCTCGAGTGGACAATTCCTGCGCATGTGGGGTCCTCCACATTTCCAACATTGAAGTAGCCCTCTACTTTGCTGTGGATCTTTAGGCTTTTCTCCTGTCACTCCAACTGGTTTACTCATAGCTTGATATGGCTGCTTCCGTTGATTCCTGAAGCTAGAAGGTTTGAAACCTTTCTTCCTTTGGTCAAGCTTCTCGTTCTTCTTGTCCTTCCATGCCTTATGGTAATCAGGTTTACCTTTTCTTTGCTCATAGCAATACTTAGCCTTCCTTATTGCTTCTTCAAGAGTTCTAGGTCATAAAACTCGATTCTATCTTTGTAATACTGAGGTAATCCACTCAGAAAATGCTGGACCTTTACTTTTTCATCTCTGATGTACCGGACATACCTCAACAGCTCCAAAAACTTATTTACATATTCTTCCATGGTTTGCTGTCCCAATCTTAGCTCATGGAACTCCTTAATCTTGTCATCATAATACCTCTCAGAGAGGTATTTCTGCTTGAAATACTTCTTGAACTGCTTCCACTTAAGTCTCCTTTCACTGATCCTCTTCACTTGCTTGAAGTGTTCCCACCAAATGGATACCCTTCCGTTCAGATTGAATATGGAAACTCTTGCCTTCATGTTTCTTGAATAATCATGCACTTGGAAGTACTTCTTTATCCCAAGAAGCCAAGGCTCAGCCTCTTATCCAGTCTTTACTTAACCATCAAATGTAGGAGGTTTAGCTTTCTTAAATTCATCCTAAGAGCGATCCCTATGGTGTCTCTTTCTCTTTCTTTTATGAGAAGAAGAGTTTGAATCCCCGCTGGATTCTTCGGAGTCAGATGACCCTCTAGAAGTCCTTCTCCTTCTCCTAGTACTTCTCTTACTGCCTTCTGGCCTTGCTGTACCTCACCCAGAGTCTATCTTTCTATGTAAGTCTGTCAAACTCTGCAACATTGCAGCATTCAACTGATGCTGCTCTTCCTGGGCTTTGATCAAGCTTCTCATGGTGGCTGCAACATCTGACGGTGTCTCTTGGAATCTCCTTCCATTAGAATCAATGTCATCGTTTCGATTACGGACATTTTCCCCCATGGCATCTTCTGCTTACTCGTGAGTTTCTCGAGCATCATACCCATCATGGGTTCTCATAACTGAACCACCACTTACTTGTCAAACTGTACTACCTGGAGTACTGCCCTGGAAGGTTTCTATGATTCTGCAAACATGTTAGCAACACAAATGTTAGATACATAACATTGATATAATTCAGCATTACTTACCTTCTCTTGGAAAATTATAAAATTACAAGTTTTCCCAAACACTAGATTTTCTTCATCAAAGAATGTCTATCTTTGCTGCTACTTTCTCATTTTCAGCCCTGAAAATTCACTCAAAAACCATTGAAAAACGGTGAAAATCCGTTAAGAAATCCTATGGAAAACTCAAAATTTCCTCTTTGTAGAATCGGATCCCATTTCAACTATTGGATTGGATCTCATTTCAACTATTGACCCGACGTTTCGGTAGTCAAAATGACTAATTCCTCCACTGTATCGGCGGTTGAATCAACTAGCTTCTTCCACTGTACATCGGTAGTCGGATCCACTAAGCACTAACGTCGACAATCGGATCTTCTAACCCTTCGGAAGGTTAGTCCTTTAGGAAGCCGCAACGGCGGATGTTCCATCCCCTAGCCCTCGCCGATGGCTAATGACTTCAGTACTTAGAAAATTTCCAAAAATTTCCTTTTTGCCTTCTTCTTCACTGCTGGATCGGCTCCATTCTCTCCTTTACGTCGACGAAGAAGTTCCATCCGCAGCCGCAACGGCGGAACATAATCTTCTTTCTCCTTCCGATCGGCGGCACAACCCGATCGGTATCGGCAGACTGTTTACATCGGAAGAATAGTACCTTTGGCTTTCGCAACGACGGCACACCAAACACTAACTTCTTCCCATGGCCGCTTTAAACTTCCCTTCATGGCATCCACGACGTCGGAAGTCTTTTCACATTGGAAGTCTAGTGCTCTAGACTTTCGCAACGGTCGATGCACGATCAGCTATTTTCCTCCGATAGTCGCTGTTTTCTATACTTAGAAAAAAATCTTTAACTTTTCTTGCGGCTTCGGCT
The DNA here is from genome assembly GCA_001517045.1 of Pseudotsuga menziesii. Taxonomy (NCBI): domain Eukaryota; kingdom Viridiplantae; phylum Streptophyta; class Pinopsida; order Pinales; family Pinaceae; genus Pseudotsuga; species Pseudotsuga menziesii. The sequence continues at coordinate 122,268 of LPNX010369875.1, read as the reverse complement.
ATCGCTTCTCATCGGAAGACTTAGTTCCTTTTGCTTCCAAAACGGTGGCTCCTCAGCTTTGATCTTCCTCCGATCGGCAGCCCACTTTGTTGTGGCATAGCCCAATTGGAATCGGCAGTCTCTTCCTCGTCGGAAGACTTAGTGTTTTTGGATGCCACAACGGCGGGCGCACAAGCACTTTCTTCCTCTGATAGTAAATGATTTCGAGCCTTAAACCTTCTTGGCAGCGTCGACGATCGGAGAACTTTTCCATCGGTTGTGTAGTTGTTTCATCGTCTGCAACGGCGGACGCTCGATCGACTATTTTCCGCCGATGGTCATCCAACACTTAAAATTTTTCATGATTTTATTCATCAACTGTGCTCCGTCGGACATACTTTCAAATAGTGCTTCCACTACAGCGAAAGTCCTTCCCGCTATCTCTTCCGCTACAGTGGAAGTCTTTCCCGCTAGCTCTTCCGACTGCTCCAACACTCAAACAATTTTTTTTTTGAATTTTTCCAGTCTGATTCTGCTGGGCAGAAAGGAATACTACCTCTGTCACTGCACCCTTCATGGCTCATTCAGGCCCATGCTTGCAACATCAGCTCTAATACCACTAACTGTCACTTCCCTGACCCTTCGACCAGCGAAGAGGACGCGACCCATGGCGTTAACCATCTGGGCTCAAAGCCCCATGAACATGTACATGCGTAAAAATTGCTGAAACAGAATGCTGAAACAAATGTATGGAACTAGAAACATACACACATGAACATTTATCATGCACAGATGTAATTATCTATCAGACACAGCGGAAACATCATCCATTCATACAAGCATTCATTCAACATGTCCATCATAATCATTAACATTAAATATAGTTGCGGAAGTAGAAATGGACAAGAGCACTTATCTTATGAAGAACTTGATCCGCAACCAGCTACATCGCTGCAACGTTCCACCCAACCATAGGCCAGCGTGCTCCTTAATCTCTCAGCAGCGCTCCTTAATCTCTCAGCAGCGCTGCCACCCCTGAGCTGGGCATGACTCTCCAAGGAATAAGGGAACAAGCAGGCTTACACATAGCCAAGGATATACAAAACACAGCTAAGCCAACACAGTTGGGTTTATTAGGCCATCAAGGAGTTGGGGAAAGGCTCAATGCTAAGCTGGTGAGCTCATTACAGAGCCAAGAACACCTACACCAGAACTAGCCTAACCTATAAGACACCCACACACACCCAACACAAGGAATCAGTCCCTTCTCTGCTACACAGTCCCTTAGGCCCTGCATTCCCTTCCAGTGCTATTCAGGGGTGGTGGAGAAGAAGGCCAGCCCTCTAGCTCTGTTTGTGTGGTTTCCAGCCACCAGGTTTGTCAAGAAAAACTAAGCCCCCATCCCTGCTCCTTACACAGTCCGAAGACCTACCATTGCACGCATGCAAACAAATTAGTTGTTCACAGCTTAAATAGGGAAAATGAGTCCCAAACGAATTCCACAGTCACAACATGAGGAAAAACAGCAGTCCATCCTGGACAACTAAGCAGCGGAGAAGACTTACACACAGTCCCTCATTAGGGAAGAAACTACATACTCTCAGCCCATGCGTGAGGGAAACTTGCACCCGACCCCAAAACACAAGGGAAAAACATATGCACGTCCTCAAATCGGTAAGGGAGACCCCAACAACACAGCAAGTAGCCGAAAACATGAATGGTCCCTTCACAGCAAATCATGGATGAAGGAGCACAGCTCCTAGCCTGCTGAGTGAACCAAAACCAGGACAAATCCTGTGCGTGCGATTAATGAACAAAAAATGGTCCCTACGTGAGGAGGAATAGCTCCTCTCATGCACACGGATGGACAAAATGACAGGCAATGGCCCCTGCGTGAGGAGGAACAAACAACAGTGAGGAACGAGCAGACCGTGGGGACAACGCGCAGTGGAGAGGATGAATGAAGGGCGTGAGCGGTTCAGCACTATCATGGAGAGAGTAGTGTGTCTACGGGAGTGATGGTGGTGGTATCTTTTGCCATGGTGAAGCCAACAGTGGTGGAGTGTGCGTGTGGGTGAGGACTGACACTCCTGCCACCCCACTCCCAAAACAATAACTGCCTCAACCACCAGCAGCAATTCTTAATGGAGGTGGTTGGGTAAACAAAGAAAGGTGACACATGGGTATTTTCCCTCATTGGCCCAAGGTTTGACAATTTCCCACACCCTTATCCTTGTGAAAATCATGCCCCTTCTCATTTTAGTTGCCGCGAACGTAGCTGGTCGGGTTCATTTTAATTAAAGATGCATGTTTACATGATGCTGAACTTGATATGTATGCCGCATGCCCCGATATACCATCGGTGACAAATTTAAATACAAAACATATCTTAACCGATTAGTGGTGGGGCCTTGGCCTTTAGCTCCGCACCATGATCATTTACAATATATACATCATGTACAGCTAATGCAACGGGTCAAAACCGGGGCGTTACACTGATAGTATGTTTTCACAACATGGGTATAGTTATATTTCTGTTTTGTACTATATTGAAAAGTGATATTTACTGTTCTGTCTGACCCATTGGGGTATGGACAGTAGTGTTTGATGATGTACTAGGTTACCTTTGGTTCAATAGAATATCAAGGAACTGTTTTTTTCGACTGAAAAAAACACTTAAAATACAAAAAATGAATGAGGAAAAAGCATGAACAATAGCTTTAACTTAATTGTATAAAACCATAAAGAGGTTATGCATTTAATGACATTTCATAACTAAAGTATGTTATTTATTGTCAAAATAATTGAAATGAACTAACCTTTGAAGCCACGTGGATTCAACATCTTACAATATGATAAGGTTGAAGAATGAGTCAAAAGTTATTTTCCCCTTCTCTTTCATCATCTTTGAAACAATTGCCTAAGAAACATACAAGATGAGATCAACATACCTACAAATTGTATTCAATGAAACTTTCATTTACATATATTTCTTTCATATCATGAACCTTTATTTAGAACAAATAATTTCTAGGCTAAAAATTACCCCAATAACTAGCATTAGGATGAAATCCTTCTTTAATCTTTTGATGGATGAGGAAGATACACAATAGCATGAAGCACATTCTTTACCATCTTAAGACATTTTAGTATTAAATACCTGTAACTACAATTTAAAACAACAATATAATAGTTAGAAAAAATGATTATAAGAAAAATAAAGTTTACTTGATAAGCATAGTTTTGTCCTTTCCAACTAAGGTTCCACATTTTCTTTTTTTTAATAACCTCTTGCTCCAATATTTTTTTCCACTCTGCTTTATGAAATGTGGTTTGACTATATTTCTATTTCTAACCCATTCCCATCTCAAAGCATTTCTAGTATTTTTCATATATTCAACAACACTATGGAGAATTTGCTTGGGAGGTACAATTGCATAAACTTTATGCATAAGAGATACCAACTCATCCTTCTTGGATTTCTGTGCAAAATAAATAAATAAAAAAGTTAATTTAATCTATATGAGATATTTTAAGGTTTTTAGTATCATAATAATAACATGAAATGTTGTATATGAAACATACAAAATGCAACAATGAGTAGAATATATACATTTTTTAATATGAAACATGAACCATTAAGTCAAGTATATAAATTTAGACAACATAAATTAAGCATGCAATCTATGAAAAAATATATAACAGTCACGTTTTACCTTGATGACGAAAATATCTAGTAATTGTTGGACCAAATAATCTCAATGCTTCACGATAAAGTATGTCTCTCCATGCTCTCCTAGCTTCATCATTTAACACTTACCCTTTTTCATTTAAATTGACTGTAAATGGCATGCCATTTCTCACCTCTCTTCTAACATATCCATTTGGATGTTTTGAAGGAGGTGCAAGAGATGCACCAATAGATGTTATAGCTGGTTCATCTAAGGGAGGAGATTGATTTTGCAGTCCATCAACATTAGCGCCTTCTTCTAGAACAATGATATTACTCATGAGCAATATGGTATAATATATTATTATGTTCATATTCTATGTAATTACAAACCTAAAATTAATAAGTAGAAAATAAATGGTTATTTACCTTGTCATATCATCAAGAACTATTTATGTGAAATAGTTTTGTTGTATGTTGCTTTAATTGCATCTCTTATGAATGGATTTACATTATCCCTAGTAAACCACTCTTTATATAATTGTAAATTATCCATTTCAAAACCAGTATCTAATGTGGGATCCACATTATAACAAGGATCAATTACTACTGATAT
>LPNX010369875.1:101834-117802 GCA_001517045.1 Pseudotsuga menziesii | reverse complement strand
AATTCAATGTTAACATGTTTCCCAAAAGTTAGAGCTAGTTTTATACACTTCATTGTACTAGTCCATGAATGAAGTGCAAGTGCAATTTATATATCATGAAAGAATCAATCATCTAACTATATGAAATAGAGTAATAAGTATTATAAAATAAATACTATGCAAATGAATTAAAATAATTACTAGAACCATAAGAAAATTAGTAACACTAAATCAAATGGAAAAATTGGACAATATTTTCAACATAAAGATTATTTTGGAAAATTTAAAATTCTTAACACATCCTTCAATATCTAACTTTCCCTGACAAAAAACAAGTTTCTAATAAACAATTCAATTCTATAAGAAAAAAAATCATCGATCTTTAAGCTTTCTACACATAGTAAAAAGAAAAACGTTGTGAATCAATATAATAATAATACATATAACATTCTTATCACGTTATATTGTCTTAGTAAGTCTGAAATTACGTCATTTATACATTTATAGAATTTTTTTCCTTGGCTTGTTCCTAAATGAAAAATAGACATAAAAATCAGGAAATCTTTTTATTATATTTTTATATTTCAATTAATAAACATTTCACCATAATTAAATATGAGATTTTTTTCCCAATTTATGTACTTTTAAAATATTAATTATGTAATACGAAAAATTGGATCTTCTATGATAAACAAATTTCCTAAAAATGCAAATGTACAATATTTGAAACCACTAGATTATCTTTAGAAGACAAGTTAAAAAAAAGGTTTTGCAATTTTAATATGTTAGAAGAGCTCTGAGTGAGTTTCCTAAACCTATCCTTGTAGTAGATTTAAAAAAAAAAACAACCTTAATTCAAAACTAATGGACAATTTTTCAAGTAGAATTATTCATAAAATTTCTCATTAATCATCAAAAAAAGTTGAATATACATTGTAAGGTCCAATCATGTCTTCTTGTCCATTAACCTCATCGTTTGAGCTATCATCAAATAAATTTTGCTCCAAGGTAGGTTGGTGTTCATGTAAATGTTGAAAGGCTCTTATTGATCTAGGATTACACTCAATAACAATTGACTTTGAGCATTTTGTAGGATTACACTCAATAACATCATAAAAATATCTGCTCACATTGGTGAGGGAAAACATATGGTTCATTTATTTTCTCAAACCTACTATGGTTGATGATACAAAATCCATTTTCATGCATATATGTTGCTGGATGATTTCCAACCACAATATTTCTAAACCACTTAACATTAAATAATACCACCTTAAAAGATATAAAGTTAAGCTCTAAGATATCTTCAATTAATCCATAGTATTGCAAGGTGTTTGTTTTTAAGTTTCCATCACGAACATGTGACTGACAATATACTGTAAACTATGCAGTAATGATACAGTCAAATGTTTGTCGATTTTCATCTACCTTTTGAACCTGATAATGATGACCCTTGTACCACATCCCCTTGTAATGTGTCGCCTTATTCTCGCATGGCCCCTTTAAAATGTCCAATGCATATGTAGTAACCCTTTCATCACTATCTCTACATTCCCTTGGTACTCTATCCCTAAAATATTTTAAACTAATAGTTGGAGACCAATCCTTTAAAAAAAAAATTCATTATTGTTGAGTATGAAGATGAATTATGACCACCTCAAGATACATATGAGTGACCACGTCTTTCTTTGGTGTCATGATGTGTTTGATAGTTCTCCCTCCATACATTTGTGTGCTCATTATTTATTGCAACATATAGTAATAAAGACTCCATTTAAGTAGCACCTACAATCACAAACATAAAACACATTATACCATCATAACAAAAAATTAGACACTTGTACCATATATGGATATAAGTTTAATCACCTTTAATTACCTTAGTTTTCGCTCGTCATGTGAATACATGCCCTTCAAATTTTTTACTTTGATTTGAGTCCCGTAGTTGTGGCCCTTCAAATTATCTTTAGAAGACAAGAACTTACAGGAGGTGATAAATAAATTGGAATATGTGTAGAGAAGAGTTGCAAAGCTAAATGACCTTATAACAAAATTTTCACCGGCTGAAATAATGACAAAAATCACGGCAAGTAAGCAATTATAGACAAAGATCAACAAACTGTGGCAGGAGCAACAAAATATGAGCCAAAGGGTGGAGTTGTTGCAGAACAAAGTAGTATGAGTTCCACATATTATTGCAAGCAAACATGTAGAGATAAATAATATTGTGATGTCGGTGGAAGAAAAACTATAGGGATGTATAACTACGTACTTGGTCGAGGAGTTGGGAACACAAGTAGAAAAAGTAAACATAACTATTAATGTCACAAAGCATATAGATGCTAAGTTTTGGGGAACATTGAAGCCTCCATAGGAGCAGGTTTAAGTTGGGAGAGCTTCACAAAAATCTAAGGAAACAATTCAAAAGTGGATGAAGATGAGAAGTGATGTGTGTCATGGAGCATATGTGACTATTATGAAGGAAATAGGTGGTCAAAGTTTTGAAAGGACATCGAATCAACATAAAAATTGTGAAGTATGAAGAGGTGACATAACTAATAATTATGCAGTTAATCGAAGTAATTTAGGATCAACTATAAATAAGGTGGAGGAAGGAAGATGGGAGAACTTCTGTTTTGTGTGTTGTTTTGTAGAGATGATGCAGATTTTGGTATAAGTTATAGATATGTAGAACTTAGAGGAAAAACATAGACGATGAGAGTTGAAAATAGGTTGGTATTTTAGGAAGAAAACTTGTAATAGAGCTAGAGCTAGACTAGATATTGTTTAGCGATCCATGGATCCACTAAAAGGAAAAGTGATAATATAGAGAGAATCCTAATGTGCAAAGATAATTGATTTTGGTAGGAACCGCTGGAGAAAACAAGACAATATTGACTAGTGGTTTGAAAGGACAATTTTTTTTAAAGATTGGAGCTCAGACACCATTGATAATGTGAAGGACAAGATACATGATCTTTGATTATTTTTAAGACATGATATACAGATCTTTGTGAAATCGAGTACTAGTTGGGACCTTTCTCACATCAAATTTTTGAACACTATTCCTATAAGGTAGTAAATATGGTTTGAAATTTATTATGTAGTACCATTTGTTACAGAGAGAAACTTCCTATGGCTTGGGGTGTACCACAACAGACATCTAGACATGAGAAATCAATCCTTTCCCAATATGCAAGAGAAACAAAACATATGACACTAAGGGACCTCGAATCATACCTTATTCCAAATGGTTGAAGTAGATCCCTGTTGAGCTTTTTCCAATCCCGCTTGCGCTAACAATTTGCTCTCAACAACAACAAACAAGACAAGCATGCTATATAATATTGTGTTAAATCTACTCTAGCATATATAATCAACAATGTATAAGAAATTAAACATATCCATGGATTCAATATTCATTCAAATGCACATTATTGGGAAGGAAAAAATATTTCTATTAATCAAATTAGAGATTACACAAGTGACAACCTTTGTCGGCATGTCTGCGAGCTAGAGAAACTCAGTCCTCCACCTGGGCCTCCACCACCTCAATCCTACATCTCTCGATAGCAAGCTCACAAGCAAAGGAAAGCTTGGGAAGAACACAAAGTGCTCCAAAGGGACAAAGGGATGCATACTCAAGTATATGTAAGCTATGGCAACAATGGAATATAGTTTCATTGCTCTTCAATTCCACCTCTTCAATGTATCCAAGGGGTTCCTTATATAGAACTCCAAAGGGGTAATGGAGGGTCAAATCCGAGTGATCTCAAGGCATATGGAAGGCTAAGATTCAAGTGGTTCAGACACACATGAAGGAAAAATCCAAAAGTATTTGGATCTATGCACACATCCCAATGTATGTGGGTTTGAGGTCAAAAGTCGCATGTACACACAAGTATGGGATTAAAAGTCATGTACAACAATAAACATGGGTTTTAAGGGATGAACTTGGAAACATGAAAGTATAATATCAGTCCATGGGGTCTAAAGAGTCCGCAGAGAGACAAGAAAGGATATAAATATGTGATCAACCATGTGTGCCAAAATCAGCTATAACAATGCCCCCTAATGTGTGAGGTCAGAGGGGTAACATGATGTCCGAAATACATTATAAAATCCATCCCAGAAGTGGAGTGATGAAGAACCAGGTTGAAGAGCCATCCATCCATCGGTATAGTACAATAATTAATCTCTGCATGTGACTGCAAATACATATAACAGTCCCGGACACATAAGAGTACAATGGTCATGAATAGGCATGATAAACAAAATGTGACATGTGTGGTCATCGCCACATACAATATATAATAGATAAGAATCTCCATGATGAAGATACATAATGGATCAAGAACTCCATAGAAGCTGAAGATATACAATGGATCAAGATCTCCATAATGGCTGAAGATATCTGTCATACATTGGAATCAAATCACGAGAGCTGAAATCTCATGAACACTGGCACGATCAAGGAGGTAGCATATGTGGAATGCCACCAAGGTGGAAGGAATTCTACACAAATCTCTATGAGTACATGTCCTACTATGATAATATAGGTGTCAAGGTCGAACATAGTAGTCCATCATTTGATTACTGGTCATTGATAGTAGTCCATCTTCTGATATGCAAAAGTTCCCCAACGACGAATAAATGTAGTCTTATGTTGATACTCAAGTTTAATTTGTATATTATTATATCCAGAAAATCCATCCATAAAAGAAAATACCTCACTTCCCGCACACTCATCCAAAATTTGATCAATAAATGGTTTAGGGAAATTATCTTTAGGACATGCTCAATTTAAATCACGGAAATCATTGCATATTCGGATCGCTCCCTACTTCTTATCCACCGGAATGGGATTTGAAACCCACTCTGTCAAGGGAATGGGATAGATAAAACCAGCTTTGAGCAGTTTCTCTATCTCTACTTTAATGGCGGGTGCTTTCGTAGGATTCACGACACACAAACGTTGTCGAACCGGTTTTGCATCTGGATAGGTTTTGATTTCATGTTCGACAGTACGAGGGTCTATACCTGGAATTTCTTCATATGACCAAGCAAAAACATCATGAAAGTCCTTAAAAATCTTGGTATACTCTTTAATCTCATCGGGGGAACAATCTGCCCCAATGTAAATGTTCTCAATCTTACCAGGATCACCAGAAATGTTGATAGGAATCGTTGGTGACATGTTAGCCATGCCTTCAACAATCTGACTAGGAGAGCTTAATGGGACCACATGACTATCAACTTTCTCACTTAGAATCACCCTAAAGTAATTACAATCTAAATGATCAAGATTAGGAAGGAAATACGATCTATGGTGCAACTCTTCCCAAGGTTTTTCTATCCCAGACATAGCCTCAAGAATAGATTCATCTGACAGAAAAACATCATCAAGGAAGTCTTGAGAGTGAGATGACTCTACTTTCCATGCCGAAAACACATAAGGGTCCTCCTCCATCCGCGAAGAGGAAGCACTAGGCTCTACAACATGATCAATATTCCCTTGATACACCACCAATGTTGCAGGCAATGACACGTCTGTCTCAATAGGTATACTAGAAGTACTTGGTGAATGAAGAATCCAAGGATCCTCCATATGAGAAGTATGAAAGGATACCAAATTCAATGAGGTCGAAGCCCCACCAAGAATAGAGCCAATCATAAGAATGGGCGCAGGACAACTAAAGGTTCCTATGAGAGAAGGATACATACCCACACCCACGTTCTTAGTTGCCGGCTGAGAAGGATTGATAATCGGGATAGAAGCTCCCAATGATACGTTTACACCAAGATTCTGGAAATATTTTTTATCAATAGTAATGATCTTCCCATTCAAAGGAAAACATACCACTCGGAATAGGGAAGAGGCTACAGCTTGCATATTGTACATCCAGTTCCTACCCAACAAAAGATTGTAGTCAAGGGGCGCATCAACCACATCGATCTTGATCGCAATAGTCTTCCCTCCCAATTATACCTCTAGAGAAGGAAGTATACCATGCAGCCGAAATGATCATCCATCGAAAGAAGTCAACATGTTGGAAGACTGAGATAACGTGGGAGAACCTAAGGCCTTCCAACAAGCCAAAGACATCACGGAAGCGACAATGCCTTCATCAATCACAGTACACATGATGGTGTTGTTGAGACACTCTACATGAATCAAAAGAGACATGTAGTAAGGAAAGCGAGGCTGGATTCCATGAGTTTCAAATTTGATCATGGAAGGAGAGCTATCATCACCAAGCCCAAGAGAAGACAACAACGCCTTCCTTTGTGAAGGACAAGTCTAAAGCACTTCTAATGCAGACATCGCACAAGGAGTCTGGCCCAAATCCTCGACAATTGAATCATTTTGGGTGGCTCAAGCAGTAGGATTGTTCCTCGAGCGCTTCAAGACTCCCTTAAGAATGCGAGGCAGAGATTCAAGCTTATCCGTAGGATTTTCAATTCACAAAGAGCTCTCAGGTGGAGCAGGTTCTTTCCCAAGGTCAGATTGTGATGAACCATAGTCTTTCGCACGCTTCAAAACATTTGTAGCATTCACCATGTTGATGCAACCATGACCACTAGTGGCTTCCAGCGGATTTGGAGTTCCACCTGATGCACAACCAGGATCCACGACCCTCGAGTTCATATTTTGATTATTAGGTAAAGGATTACTAAACACAGTTGGGCCCTGTGCTATGAACTTTGAGGCGTCCTCCATATGAGGGCACAAGTGAGTGAGGTGATTTTCCTTACACAACTTATAAGGAAACTTCACCTTACACTTAGGTTTCTTGTCCCCCCCAGCATTGTTCGTGTTCTTGTCATTATTATTACCATTTTCATTTTTATTCCCACCCTTACGATTATTTTTTTCGAGTCTTTTTATTCCTTCGAGGCTGCTGGTTGACTTTTGGGTTCGACGAATGCATGGAAAGCACATTCGATGATTGTGTAGGATGAGACAAATCCATGGCTTGTCCCGACGCAGGTTGGTTAAGAGATAACTGGCTCACTTTTTTCATAACTGAGTCTACAGGCTTGGTACTTATGGAGCCAACAATACCATCGGCATATGGCCTAGGTTTAATCTTGGGGTCGAAATTGGATCTTGGAGCATTCAGGATAATCTCATACAAGAGTCCGGATTGAGCATAGATCAAATCCAACTCTTGAGCCCTAAAAATAGCTTGGTCCTCATTTTGAACTCCGGATGTGGAAACATCCTTCGCAATATAAGATAACAATGACTTGAGGAACCACTCTAGAAGAAAATCTGGTGGTATAAACGCTTTAATTAATCACTTCTATCTATGCCACTCTTGAATATGATCTGAAATATGCATGGCTTTTTCTTGCCAGAAGGTCGACAAGAGTTTGGTACTGACATGGTAACATATGGGTAGCTGGAAATGATTAAGAAAAGTCATGGCAAGGTCATTAAATGTAGTATAGCCCCCCCTGATAACTCTATATACCATTTCACTGTAGGACCCATGAGGGTGCGTTGAAATAGCCTCAAACAGACGGAATCATCGGTCAAGGAATTAGAAGAGCACCAAAGGTGGAAGGTTATGACATGATCACCAGGATCTTCACCAGCCTTACCTTCGAACTTGGGAATGTTTGAAGGAAGCTTGGTAGGGACTGCCGGCCATGCCGGATCATGAGACACAGGATCATTCGTCAGTCTTGATAAATTAGGTAGGTTCAAGGTCATAAGGAAAGGGAGCCTAGGTTGAGCCGGTCGATTCCACGCTCCTTGATAGGACTGGTTCAGATAAGGTTTATTTCTATACACACCATGGCCTTGGCCAGTGGGATAATAAACTCCTCCCATTTTACCCATGAAGGGTTGCATGGAAGCATTATAATGTAGAGTACCTTGAGTATGAGGTGATAGTTTTGTCTGTAATACGTTCCATAAGAAGGTCCATGGAAATCTCCATAGGCCGGACCATAAGATTCTCCACGAGAAGTTCCATGAGATGGTCCATAGGTAGGTATATAGGAAGCTCCATGACCTGTACCATGAGATGGTCCACAAGATACTCCATGATATGATCCATAAGTAGGTATATAACCTACTGACACATAAGGAGGCACTTGGCCTTATGACACTATGGTGTTAGCAGACATAGGGCGAACATGGCTTACAGTAGAAATCTGACCCGAACGACCACTAGAGTTAGGAAGAGGATGCTTCAAAAAGGAATTTGAAGGAATAGGTTGAGAAGATGATGGAATATGTGAAGGAATATAGCTTGTACCCCCAATATTCACATGTCTTGGTTGAGGTCCCCAAATAGGAACACTAGTGCTAGGTCCGGGTTGCGTACTGTGTGAAGGAATTTCCACCGCTTGAGTGGATGGTGCAATGTGACTACTACTACCAAACCTCTCTGCATGGAAAGGAATGGAAGTGCCCCCGGGAGAAATACCAGGGTCACCAATCGATTCGACATTAGGTGCTGGATCGGTCTTGGGAATATTAGACATGCCATACCTAACGATGGCTAGTGCTGGCGGGTTCATGTTGAGTCTATACACCTAGATAGTATAACCAATACCTGGGGTCGGAGCTAATTTAATCATGAAACTGTGATGGATATTCTTGTGATGGTGCAGCCCCATAAGGACTAGACTTAGGTGGAGTCCCATATGTTCTTAAAGCTTCAACTTCCGTTGCCGGAGGCAGGGAAGGGGGAAGCTTCGGGACCTCAGACCCATCATGACTCATGGTGAGATCTTTGTGTGAATCAAAGTGATGACTAGTCCACCCGGACTGTTTGGCTCTCTCTCCCAAGGGAGGAGCATAAGTAGAAGGTAGAATACCTGCTAAACGATGAGAATGATGGGGAGCTGCACCCAAATCCACAATGACTCAACAAAAATAAAAGAATATATCTACCTACGCAACCCTAAGAAAACTAGCATGCACAGAGCATACACATAAGAAAATCTAAATCCAAACAGCAAGAAAACCAAGGGTAGGATAAGTGAGCTCCTAATTGAAGCAGGTATGTCTCACCTAAGAGAGGTTTGAGACTCCCATACACAACAAGTGGAGGTTCGTAACGAATTATAGTGTCCCTCATCTTCAATGCATATAGCGACTATGTTGTTCGACCCCTACCTGGCCAAGACACCTATAGAATAACCTCTACAAATACCCCCTTGATAACCTAGGTAAGGAAACTAAGGTCACCTCAATGGATCAACTGTATGGGAAGGGTATCAAAGTACGAAGCCTGAAAGCACAACTTGTACCCTAGGGGTGCACCAGTAAATACCTCAAAGGCCTCCAGATACGAATACAATCCTGGAAATATATTTGGTGCTCACATAAAGTGACCAGGGGCCATCCTAATGACAATCACATGCACTGCCTCGCGCTTAAATCCCGTGCAAGAGGAGCGTCCCAAGAAACACTAATTATACCAAGCGTTTCACACTCTCACCTGGACAGACACCTAATTGTTTTGTTTAGTGGTCTTGGAGAATTGAATCACAATGAACTATTCCAAGACCCTAAAACCTATTCTTGTTGATGCACCCTAGAAAAGAAAAGAGTGTAATTCATTTCATTAAGCGTTGATTTTATTTGGCTTTGAATTACTCAAAGGGTAAATGGTCATACAACTAATGAAGTTATGACACAACAAGAAGTAAAATGCACACCCAACAAGCAATGCAAATGCAATGTGTAGAATGAAAAATAGGGTATGCTACTATGTGAAGTGCAAGATTTTTCCTTCAAATCTAAGTGCAATCATTCCTATATGAAAATTTGACTATAATTCACCAAGTAAGCCTAATGCAAGTACCGTGCAAATGCAAAATGTAAGCAATGCATAACTATGCAAAATATAAAATATTTTTGTATTTTTGAATTAAATGAGATATGAAAGAAAAAAGATGACTCTACAACCCTCAGAATCTGCAACCACTCACAAACAGTATCCAAGCAAAGCACCAAGGTAAAAGAGACCTAATGCACTAATCCCAAAACAAAAAGTAGAAAATGAATGACAAGAACATTTCAAAAAAATCAAACTAAAAGCAGTCTCTGGTCAGAAACGGAGGGTGTATACAGACTCCAGAAGCATCCAAGAAGACTCGGAAATTATCCAAGCTCACCCAACAACACTTAATCCTCCCACTAAGGCTCAAAATCAATGCATATGTGATTGGTCTCAGTAAACCAGTGTACATACAAGAATGTTCAAGGAAAACCCGCGTGTATACACGACTGTGAAAGCTAAACTTGTGTACATGAAGAAAAAGGAAGAAAATAGGGCAAATAGACAAGCCAAGACAAAATTTACTCCTTCAAGACCCTACTGGGAAAACATGCCCCCAGAACCGACACAAAAACAGAGAAATTAGAGCAATTCAAGTACATTGAATACCAAAAACCCCAAACAGAAACAACTAGGAACCTCCCCAGTATGGTTTCCAATTCTGTTACAGAGAGAAACTTTCGATGGCTTAGGGTGTACCACAACAGATAGCTAGACACAAGAAATCAATCCTTTCCCAATATGCAAGAGAAACCAAACATCTAACAATAAGGGACCTCGAATCATACCTTATTCCAGACGGTTGAAGTATATCCCCATTGAGCTTTTCCCAATCCCGCTTGCACTAACAATTTTCTCTCAACAACAACAAACAAGACAAGCATGCTATATAATATGGTGTTAGATCTACTCTATCATATATAATCAACAATTTATAAGCAATTAAACATATCAATGGATTCAATATTCATTCAAATGCACATTATTGGACAGGAAAAGTTATTTCTATTAATTAAATCAAAGATTACACAAGTGACAACCTTTGTCGGCACATCTGCGAACCGGAGAAATCGAGTCCTCCACCACCTCAGTCTTCCATCTCTCGATATAAAGTTTACAAGCAAAGGAAATCTTGGGAAGAACACAAAGTGCTCCAAAGGGACAAAGGGATGCTGACTCAAGTATATGCAAGTTATGGAAACAATGGACTATAGTTTTGTTGCTCTTCAATTCCTCCTCTTCAATGTATCCAAGGGGTCCCTTATATAGCACTCCAAAGGGGTAATGGAGGGTAAAATATGAGCGATCTCAAGGCATATGGAAAGCCAAGAGTCAAGTGGTTCAGACACACATGAAGGAAAACTTCAAAAGTATTTGGATTTATGCACACATCTCGATGTACATGGGTTTGAGGTCAAAAGTCACGTGTACACGCGAGTATGGGATTAAAAGTTGCATACAACAATAAATAGGGGTTTTTAGGGATGAACTTGGAAACATCAAAGTATAATATCAATCCATGGGGTCTAAAGAGTCTGCAGAGGGACAGGGAAGGACATAAATATGTGATCAACCATGTGTTGTAAAATCAGCTATAACAACATTCATGCTACTGAGCTGAAGATATTTAGTCAAACAATCCATGCAGTGGATGAAGTTGTTTAGGACGAGCAACATGTGAGTGTTGGGGCCCTATTGGGCATAAATTATTTTGGATCAATTGTGAAGAATTTTCGGTGTGAGTGGGATTGTGCCAGAAAGTGGTCAAATTGAGAACACCAACAAAATAAGGAAGGACACCGATGTAGTGGTAGAAAAGAAGGGAAAGATAGTGGTCGATCACGTAAACCAAGAAATTGGATAGAAGTTTGTTAGATTTGTGTGTCCATTTAGTGTACTATGGGGTTCACGGGATTTATATAAATATTTAAAAGGTTGGGTAGATTAGGATGACGAAGAATTTATTATCTTTTGTTGGTAAGTATGGTGATGATCTTGTTTTGTAACTGAAAGAGATTGATATGCATGCTGTGTGCGTAGATCTATAGGGTATTGAATGAAGAAGAGTGATAGATATGAAAGCTAAGTGCACAGAAATATCTATAGTGATTAATGCAAAAGATATACAATTAACCGGGAACTTCCATGGTTTTCTCCCATTTTTGGTTTTCACATAAGAATCCCTTGTGTTCCTTGGTGCATTGTGTGTGTTTGTTGTGTGAATCGTATGTTTTATTTATGCAATAATGTTATGTGGTAAATATAATAATCTGCACTTATTTAAGTTACAATATTACCATGCAAATAATGTAGGAACTAGGGTATTCCTATGGTTTTTGTTGATACATATCGAAGCTTTGTTGATGGATTATTTCATAGAATAGTTTCTTCTTCCCTTCACTGCTGCAAAAAAATGGTTCTTGCTGTTCCCATAGGTTCTTTGAGTGATATTTCACTTTCTTGAAGGAGATTCCGAAAGGGCCAGCATCGTTAGGTTTTTTGGTTTATTGTTAGTGAACCGGGTCTATAGAATATTAAGTGAACAACTGGTTTAGATTCTTTGTTTAATTCTCATGACACTAGAAATCAAACACAACATAAAGTATCTATAAGTGATGGTAATAATGTTTCAGTTTTAGGACCTAGTAATGTTGATGTTCCTAATGGTACTTTGGAAGATGTGTTTCATGTTCAAGAAATTCCCATCAACTTGCTTTCTATTTATCGTGCATGTCAAAAAGGTTATGAATGTGAATCTTGGCTTGATAAGTATGTGTTAAAACATATCAAACAAAACTTTAAAATTGTTTCTTCTGGTCCTTTTGATAAGAATGTTGGATTATATAAGTTTACTAGTTTTAATTCATGTAAAATCAACCTTTTTATTCCTATGTTGCTCATTCTAATGAACAAATAAAATTATGGCATGAAATATTATGTGACTTGAATTATGGTAAAATGAAAATGATGTCTAACATGGTACATGTCTTACCTTCAATTTCTTCCACTAAAGATGTTTTGAAGGTTATGAGGCTTGGTAAATATCATAAGGAAATGTTTGATAAAGGTAAACCTTGGTGTTCTAAAGAACCATTGCAAATAATTCATAGTATTATTTGTGGTCCTCTTAAAACTCCTTTTTTGTCTCATGCAACCTATTTTATTACTTTTATTGATGATTAGAGTCACAAATATTGGGTTTATTTTTTGAAACATAAAAGTGAAACCTTTGGCATTTCAAAATTTTAAATCCATGGTTGAGAATGAATACGGTAAAAACATTAATACTTTGATAATTGATAATGAGGGGGAATTAATTAAAAACGACTTTAATGCATGTTTATCTAAGCATGGTATTCAACATCAAAATACTATTCCATATACACCTCAACAAAATGAGGTAGCTAAAAGAAAGACTATAACTTTGGTTTAAATGCCTAGATGTGTGCTTTATTCTAAAGGATTACAAAAATGTTTTTGGGCTAACACTATTTATTGTGCTAACTATATTTTGAATAGAGTTCCTACTAAACAATTTTGCAGGTTACCCTTGAGGAAAAATGGAATAGAAAGAAACCCATTATTAGTAACTTTAAGGTATTTGGCAGTGAATGTTGGGATAATATCCCAAATGAAAAATGAAAAAAGTGAGAATCCAAGTCTCACAAATGTATTTTCATTGGTTATTGCGAGGATTATAAAGTGTACAGGTTGTTTGATCCCTCTAGCCAAGGTTTTATTCTTAGGTGAGATGTTCGCTTTGATGAAATCTCTCTTCCTTCTGATTTTGTTGAACCTTGTGCTACCTTGAATTTTCCTTCACCTTATATTACTCCTTCCAAAGTTTCTATTCCTATTATTTATCCTATTTCACCCTCTTCTTCAAGTGATCCACCCAAATGGTTTGAAGATACTAGTTGTTGGGTGTGGAACCTGATTATTATTTTAGTTGTGTTTGAACTGCCAGATGACGAACATAAGGGGGGTTTAGGAGCGGGAGCCCTCGAGGAATTTTTTTGGCCATGTTTTTACCATTTTTTCCCATTGAAATGTGGTGAAAATTTCCTTGTAAAATGTTTTAATTTCGTAGTCAATCTGAGCCATTCATTAGATCTTAGATTTGACAGTAGAAATTATGTTAGGGATTTTATCCCTAGAAGGAAACCCTCTTTATTTATGATGAATTGTATTACAGATGTGTATTTTATTGATAAAAATGAGATCATGTGTGAGAGAAGAATAGGTACTTGCCGAGGATGTGTTGTAGGTTATATACCTTCATTTTGTTGGACGGTTTAATAGAAAGGACTCACAATTTCTATGTGGACATAGCCCATCTTGGGTGAACCATGTTATATTGGTGTCTCTATTTTATTGTGTTTATGTTCTTTATTTCTACATATTATTTTATGCTATTTTTATGCAATCCTATTTTCTAAACACTAGTATGGGTCCTACAACTACTTCTCTCATGTTTGGGATCAAAAAACTGTTGAATATACAGGTTCTGAGATTAGTCTTCCTTTTGATGCTCGTAGAACTAGTTTTGACATTACTCTTAAGATTAAATTTTTGGCCATAAATGATCTCTCTACCCTATTCTCAACACAAAGATAACCCTGTATGGGAGAAACCAATGCAAACTAAGTATGCCTCGTTAATGAAGAACACAACTTGGAATCTTGTTCCCCTTCCTTCTGGAAATATTTTAGTTGGATGTAAGTTGATATATAAAACAAAGTTTACTACAAATGTTCAGATTGGAAAACATAAAGCTCGATTACTAGAAAAATGATTCTCTCAACAAGAAGTTATAGATTATACTAAAACTTTTTCTTTGGTTGATAAAATGAACATAATAAGAACTATTATTTCACTTGCTCCATCGTACCAATGGGAAATGCACCAAATGGATGTCAAAAATGATTTTTTTGAATGGTGATATTAGTGTAGATATTTATATGCAATAACCACTTGACTTTATTCCTACTGAAACCTCAAGTTTGGTATGCAAAATTAACAAGTCTTTATATGGTCTTAAGCAAACACTTAGAGCTTGGTATCAAAATATTGATGCTTATTTATTGAAGAATGATTTTAAGTGATGTGTATCTGATCCAAATATGTATGCAAAGCACTTTGACACTACTACATATGGCTCAATTTTCCCAAGAAAATTTGCCACGA
The DNA here is from genome assembly GCA_001517045.1 of Pseudotsuga menziesii. Taxonomy (NCBI): domain Eukaryota; kingdom Viridiplantae; phylum Streptophyta; class Pinopsida; order Pinales; family Pinaceae; genus Pseudotsuga; species Pseudotsuga menziesii. The sequence continues at coordinate 102,833 of LPNX010369875.1, read as the reverse complement.
AACAATGAAAATTGATGTTTTGTGGAAAAAAAGTTTATCTTTTTGGAAAAAATTGAAAATTTCCCCGATGTTTGTCGCAATAGCAACAGTATTGGCATGTTGTCGCTATAGCGATGAAAGTTTGTCGCTATAGAGATGACATGCCAATACTGTCACTATTGCAACATATATCTACGACTGTCGCTATTGCGACGAAAGTCCATTACTATCGCTATTGTGACGAAAGTCCACTACTATTGCAACGAAAGTCCACTACGAAAGGGATATTACACTCATGTTGTATTATTTTTTTAGTTTTGGTCTAAGGAGGAGAATGAGATGGTATAAGTTTCTATCAACTCTATGTTCTCAGCCTCTAGGAATAAAATTTTGTCCTCTTCCTATGAAATCCAATCCATTTTTATTGTGAAATGATTTTTTTGGAAATGAAAATTACATGGATGTTGTTACATGACTGTTGTATAATCACATTTTGAAGCTTTGTATTGAAATATATATATATATATATGTCATTCCCTTGGTGTTTTCAATATTTTGTCTCTAATGGAATTATTTGAAAGAATTTCAAGAGCTATGTTGTCCACATATAGGTACATCAAAAACCCTAATCATAAGTCATGGAGTGACATTTGTATGGAAATTTTCCCATTCAAGGAGCTTCTCATTGTTGAATCATAAGAAAATCTACTATCGATGAAGAGAAGGTTTGAATTGAACATTGGATTGTAGAGGAAACCTGAATCTACACACCAAGGTGAATTCTTTGAACTTCCTATATCTGTATGCAACCATCTCTTTTTGTAATTTAATGTTGTACTGTATACATGTTCTAATATCCTTCATCTATTGTGGTGAGCATGCAATGGAAAATATGTTAATCAATATATATTCCCATAATATGCATTGTCACCCTTTATAACATATGAAAATATGTTGCATGTTTGAGTTGTGACACTACCTTCAAAAGAGTAAAAGAGTTGAATGTGTTGTGTCAAAGGA
>LPNX010369875.1:91834-96834 GCA_001517045.1 Pseudotsuga menziesii | reverse complement strand
CAACTTGGATTTCACTAGAATCATACATGAATGTTTTAACAAGAACAGAAGTTTGAGACTAGTTTATGACTAGTGGAAATATCTTATATGAATTAAGAATGTTGTCTAATTATAAGAGTGAAGTTGTTATATGGGATAGGAATTGGATCAGGATGTAAATCTAGAGTTATAAATAAGGGGTTTATTAAATTTCTAGATTCTAGATGTTTTAAATGTTAGACTTTATATGACTTAGACGTTTTAATAGTTAGTGGCTACATTAGGGGTTATAGGTCATATGTGTTATCACAATAATAAATTAGGGGTTATAGGTCATATGTGTTATCACAATCATAAATCAGGGGTTATAGAGTTTCTATTAGTGGTACATTGGTTATGGGTCATATTAATGATTATTAACGTCACGGGTGATTGTAGGGGTAAATGAGTTGTGACAAATACGGGATAGAGATTATTTGTGTTGAGAGTCATATGTGTTAAGGGTATAAAGGTTTATGAGCTATAGGGGGTTAAGTATTAGAGTTATAATAGCTATGTTGGAGTTTATAGTGGCTACGTGTTAAGGTTTAAAGGTTTATGAGCTATAAATGATTAAAATTATGATCCTCATCCTCATCATCACTGTTTTTTCATCATCATAGTCATTGTTGTCGCCATCATCATCATCCTCGTTGCCATCATCCTCATCCTCATCCTCATCCTCATCCTCATCATCCTCATCCTCATCGTCATCATTATTAGCATCATCATCAGTACCATCACCATCATCATCATCATCATCATCATCATCATCGATATCAATGCCATTTTATATGAATGTGAATCAATGCATTGTTAAAAATTCCAATTATGTACAAATCCCTAAAATGCACTTCCATTCACTACACCTCTTCCATGTACATGGTAGTCCTTTCCATGTACAAATCCCTGAAATGCACTACCATTCACTACACCTCTTCCATGTACATGGTAGTCCTTTCCATGTACAAATCCTTGAAATGATGATGATGATGATGTCGATGATGAGGATGAGGATGAAGCGGATGAATCTGATGATGATGAGGATGACTCTGACGATGACGAGGATGAAGAATCCGAATGACATTGTAGCAATGTTGAATTCTAGGAGGTAATATGTCATGAGAACATCTTGTTGCATAATGTATTATGTTTACATCTATTTAGTTATGTTTAAGCCACCGTTATCATAATCATTGACATCATCATCATCGTCATCATCATCATCATCATCGTCATCCTCACCATCAACATCATCGTCATCATCAACATCATCATCATCATCATCATTACCATCATCCTCATCATCATCCTCCTCCTCCTCCTCCTCATCACCATCATCTTCATCATTGTCATCATCGACATCATCATCATCATGATTATCATGATCAATATCATCGCCATCATCATGATCATCATCTTCATCATGGTCAATATCAATATTGTCATCACCAGCTTCATCATCATCATCATCATCATCATCATCTTCTTCATCTTCATCATCATCATCATCATCATCATCATCATGGTGATGATGATGATGATGACGACGACGATGATGATGCCGACGATGATGATGAACATGGTGATGGTGATGATGATGATGATGATGATGATGATGATGATGATGATGATGAAAATGATAATTATGACGATGATGGCGACAATGATGATGTCGATTAATACGATGATCAGGATGATGATGATGAAGATGATGATGATGATTAATATGGTGATGATGACAGTGATAATGATGATGATGACGATGATGATGACAATGATGATGGTGGTGATGATGATGATGATGCTAATGATGATGTTGATGATGATGATGATGGTGATGATGATGGACATGACGACGACGACGACGACGATGATGTCAAATAGAAGAGTGAAAGGGAAACCACATTAATCATAAGATTTTAGAAAAAAAATATCCCATTCTGAAATTTGATCAAAATTATGATAACATCAATCCTCATGGGTAAAAAAGTTGCAAGGATTCTTAGGTTAAACCCCATGGATGATTAAAAAAAAACAATTTTCTACTCTACACCTTAATGATCCAATGTTTGATTAGGTGAAAATGGTGAAACAATAGATTGAGGAAGAAGAGTGTATATCATAGTCACATGGGATCTTTGTGATAGAATTTTATCAAACTTTTGAGACCCTCACATAGAAATATCATTCTATGGATCTAAAAAAATGAGGAAAACTAAAACCATGTCCATATATTCCAGATAATTCAAACAAACTAGCATGTTAATGAAATATATAGCACCATGTTCCTAAGATAGTGACTATGTACATCGATCGGTTGAATGACCACAAAAAGGATTTATGCGTGTTGACTCTTCATATTCACTTGATGAACATGAATAATAACAATAATCTTACATTACAATTTACCATAACCCTAAGAATTAGGTTTGAAGTTGCACTCTAATTATCAAGGGCCTTGTTTCACTATAAAGTTCATGAAAATTTGTTCTTATTTTAGCAATGTGGATTTTTCTTTAAGCTAATTAAATAATGAAGTACTTTGGATATTTCATATTAAAGTTGAACACCTCATTATGGGGATTCTAGAGTGGCCATTGATTAGTGTAAAGAAAAGGCCCCCCCACAAATTTGCTGCCCATTCCTACATATGAAGAGATTATGAAATTAAAGAAACACTTTCTTAGTTTTATCTTCCAACATGTCTATAGAGAAAACAAAACATTGGTTGATTCTCTTTCTAAGAATAGGCTTAAGGTGGACATTGGCTACTAGATCAAGTTAGACAAGTTAGATCATGATGAGGTGACATATGATCCATATTTATACCCTGGATAAACATATCATACGTTTTGGTTCTATACCTAGATCTATATAAATTACATCATTATTGTTTTTTTCAAAATAAATCACAATCTTAATTTTATCTTATCTCCTAATATCCTTAAGCTATTTTTTTTAATATCTATGTTAAAATTGAAGAACTCGTTATAATATCTTAATTTTTTATTACCCTCTCACTCTTTATTTTATTTTATATTTATTATTATTATATTTTCCACTAATTATAATAATAAACATGAAAATTCTAGATAAATACATAAACACCCAAGTTAAATTAAAATTCCGAGATCCAAAAAAAATAAAACAGCATCGTAGTCTGTTTTTGTTTTGTTTCGTTTCACTGTAGAGGTTTAGTTCGGGTTCGGTTCTCTACCGGCATTATGTGTGTGAAAATGAGCGGGAAAGATTCCTTCTCAGCCCCGCGGGCATACTAGGCAACCATTTACGAGAGCGATGGACATGGCCATAGTTACAAGGTGTGTATATTTATCGTTTCTTTAATAGCATGAGAATTCTCAGAATTTTATTTGAGATGGAAATTCATTGATATTTATTTGAGATGGAGATTTAGAGAACTTATTTGATATTGAAATCCACAGGTCATGCAGAAGAGGAGGCTATGCACAGACAGAGGATGGTTTGCAGCGGTCCGATGGTTTGTAGAGAGAGGGTTTGTAGAGGCCGACAGAATGCCCCAAATGTAAGACTATATTTAGAAAAATCACTCTTACGTTGTCCATATGAAGAGACGGGTTCTTGGCAGCCGTTTCTTTTCTCCTACTCTGATGGATAGGTGGAGAATGAAGGCCTTTGGGGAAACCGGTCCTCTCTCTGCCTATAAATGATTCTTTCAGAATACCCATCATACAAGCTGAAGGAACGCATTGGTCCAGGGTAAAGAGAGAGAAACCGCTTTCCGTTCTGTGCTAGGTTTCTTCAATACGTCGCTGGAAAGGAGCAACAGTGACAGAGGAGTCTGGAATCCCACTCAAGCTGTCAATGGAGCAAGGTATTACGAATTTGCTGTATCTATTCCGCTGCTTATTTAATGTTGATCATTTGAAGTTTTCAGATCCATAAATGTTTACATTGGTATCAGAGCTTGAGTTTTAAACCTTCCTTTGATCGAATGCAATCTGGTTCTGCTCCTTTGATTTCTGCGTGAAGGAATGGCTGCATTGCTGCATTGATGCAAGCAATGGGACAAACCCTCTAGTCTGTTTACATCGTAATGTAATTCGGTTTGGGTTTGTAGATGAAATAATTTGCCCAGCTTCTTCAGCGTTTAGGGTTCTAATTTTTCTGGATTTCTGAGTTTCTTCCATTGTACTTGGCTTCAAAGCCTTGATGTTTTGTCAGATATACTCTTTCAGTCTACCAACAAACCTACCTGACAGAATTCTCGATAATAATATGCCACTGTCCCATGCTGTGCCATATTGAGGGGAAATAAATTATCTTCTTGGCTACAGGTTTCAAATTTGTGAAAAACATGCTTACAAATTATTTTCCAGAGGTTAACTGTTATAAATGGGTGGCCAGCAATCTCAGTCTCTTCTTCCATTCGACTGTTTAACGCCATAGAATCCAGCCCCTCTTTGTGTAATGTGGCAAACTGAAATTTCCGATTATTTCCTGTTGGAGATATTGGTGTAATTTGTGCATGTGACCATGGCTCATGGCTGAGGCCATTTTTTATTCATTTGTTATGTTGGGTTGTGGCTAAGGTTGACCTCTTGAACTTTGATAGTGGGCCCATAACCCCTCTTGAGGAGGGTACCCTGCTTCTTGATTGTGTGCAATACACACTCAGTATCGTTTTTAATAATAATCTTATGAGCAATCGTTCAAATACAATTTTTAAGCCCATGTGCAGTTATACAATACAACATCTGCATTTATTTTGTTGTCTTTATCTTTGAATGGGTTCATCATCCATTATGAAGTAATTATGTGATGTGTAATGCCTATCATGTAAAAATCTAATGTTGTATCAGAACACTATTACGTGAGGAGTAAAACGGAAACCTTAAATATGGCATTTGACTTTGTTTTTGCTCTCTTTATCTTTACAATGAAAATGTAATATAGACTGATAACAAACATAGAGCTAAATATACTTAATAGTAATATGC
>LPNX010369875.1:52950-82159 GCA_001517045.1 Pseudotsuga menziesii | reverse complement strand
ATATATTATTAAAAAAAAAAAAAACAAAAAAAAAACAAATCCTTGAAGAAATATCCGCTACAAATTTGAAGAATACTGCTGCAAACCTGAAGAAGGCGGTTATAATAATCTACTACTGCTCCTGCGTCTAGCGTTAGCGTTTCTTAAATGCTGGAAACCACGTGATATACCAAAGGAGGTGGGATGTAGCTGCCCGTATTCCGAACGTTGTCAAATTCAATAAGGAAAGGAAAAAAATCTGCTTCATAAACCTCCCTTCGCCGCCACTCCATTCTCCCTTCCATACACTCCTTCCACCCTGGTGCGCTCCTCCCATCCCTACGCGTCCACCCTTTACTTCTGTGCACCCCCACGCTACTTCATGATCACCCTTCACGCCTTCACCTCCCAGTCACACTTCACGCCTCTGCCTCCCAATCGCCCCCACGCTGCCATACTTCACCTCCATTTCCATTTCTGCCTGCAACTCCATATAGCTCCACGCCATACCAAATTTCCCTCCACACTCTCCACACCATACCTGCCTGCACCTCCCATCCCAGCACTCCAACGTAGCCACCAATCGCCACCTCTCCACCGTTGCCATCCAGCCGCCCCACTCCACCTCGCCTTCCTCTCCTTCACATTTTGCCTTCCACTCCAGTCCCGTGGCCCTCCACTCCACGTAAACCCTATTGTTATAAAAACAAAAATTATATGATAATATATCATTATTATATTGATAATTGTTTTATAATTTAAATTATAATATTATAATTATAATTATAATATTTTAATAAAAGAAAACTATATATTAAAACAATTTATATAGTTTACAAAATAATAATATTATTATTTATAATAATTATTTTTTGGAAAAAAAAAAGAAAAAGTCAAAGAAGTGAAGTCAACAAGACCGTCTAGCAGCGAAGTAAAGCCAAAATCCAGGAAGATCAGCAATCAACAAAGAGTCAAAACGTCAAAGAAAGACTCGTCAAGAAATCGATAGCCATCTATCATTAAAGAAGTCAGAGACCATGGAAGTGGGTCTGCAAGCACAAATAGAGAAATTGGAAGCCAAATTAAAGCACTATTGAAGAGACAATGAAGAATTACGGGACAAAAATATGAAATCAGAAATGTTGATTAAATTACGTCAGATGACAAAAGAGCGCAAGGAACAAATAATTTCCGACCAGAACAATCATATAGAAAAATTGTATGCCCAAATTAAGAAATTAAAAGACGAAAGTGATTTCAATGAGAGACGAACAAATCAAGATATAAAGAAAGAAATAAGTGATTACGAAGTAGAAACAATCCGCTTGAACAAAATCATTAACAACAAGGATGAAGAACTGACGCACATACGACAGAAATTAACAGATCAAGAATCAGGGGTCGACCAGTATCGACAACAGATAAAAGTTCTTCAACAACAAAATAGCGACTCTAAAAAAGAACACAAGCTAGAGATCGCAAAGAGTAATAAAATAATATCCAAAAATTCTGAAGAAATTTTCAGATTAAGAAATCACAACAAAACCCTGATTACAAAAATCAAAAAATTGAAAAACAAAAGCAAGAGGGAACAATCCGGTGAAGACCTCAAAGGAAAATTACTAGAAAAACAAGAAGAAAACCAGTGTCTAAATAATAGTAATCAAGAATAACATAACCCAATCAAGGAGCTAGAAATTGAAAAAAAGTCGCAAGAGGAAGGAATCGAAAATATCCAGAATCGTAACAATCTAATAGATAACCAAGAAGCACAAATCGAGGAAGTGAAGAAAGTTCTTGTCGCAATCCAAAAGAAAGAAGAACAAACAACACCTACACCTTACAGACATCCTAATTATAATCATCATTTTGACCAACGACAAGGTCAAAATGAATATTCACAGAAGACTTATGTGGACATGCGAAAATATCGACATACCAAGCAACAATTGAGACAAATTGTCCCACAAAAATATCTCAGAGCTCCGATAAAAATAGATCTAGGATGGATCACAGCAGATACGATGCGACAATTCTCCTGGGGAATCTGTAATTCGTATCGACTCATCTCCTCAAAGGTCGCAAATACAAAATGGAAAGAATTTCGAGATGACAAGTTAAAATAAATCAGTCATAAATGTCAAATACATCTTTGAGGACAAAGATTCTTTTAATATTTATATATTTTATGTTCGTTACAATGAGGTAGAGAAAATTATGTTCGTGTACCTTCTATTTACTTTCTAGATTCTTTAAATTTTTTCCATACGAGGAGTGTACTTATTCTAGTTGAGTAATAAGGTCCTTAGTATTGAATTCACTTTTTTTTGTGTGTTCTACCCCATTATTTTCTTCAAATTTATTTGCTGGGCTAGAAGGGATGACTTCTTCTACACTGTCCGTGGTAGGAATTTGTGGAACAATTGCTAGTTTCTTTACCACTTGGGATTTGGATCTATCTCTTTGTCCAATGATTTGATCCTTCTTATCTTTTGAGGGGATACCTACTTGAGGGTTGAGAGGAATTTTCTTTGGTGTCCCATTTTTACTAGGGTAGCAACAACCTCCCTTTTCTCATCCTATATTTTTTTTCTTCTGGGTTATTATGTTCTTACTAGCCCTTGCCTTAAAGGATTTTCCTGGACTCCTTTAAAGGATTTTCCTTTAAGTTTGTAACAACTCCAGTATATAGGGATCATAATTCTTGTTGACTGTTAGAAACATGTCCCAATGGAGTTGGTAAGGATGCCTTCTTAGGGCATCAAAAAACAATCAATTTTATTATCCCATGGTGTGGGCTAGTGCATCATCTTTTCCTTTCTGTACTTTTAAACTTATATCTTTCAAGGATTACATCAAGAAGTAAGGGGCACTTTCATTTTCCTCTGGATTTTAGTTATTGGAGTACCTCAATCAGTAGAGTAATCTAAAATTATAAGTGTATACCATGCTAAATATCCATTCACAAATGATGTACTTGATTAAGTGAAAGGCCACCTCATCCCCAAATATATATGTACATGTGTATAATTCAAATGGACCATGCAAGGAGCCTATAGGATATATCTATGACTAATCTCCACACTCTACCTTGTACCTCTACAAGCTGGTGCATTGTCATTGACAATCTGTACATATTAGAATCTTTAGCCTTCTCTACAACATTAATGAGAACTTGGGAAATAAGAGATTTCTCCTCCTCAAATACCAATAAGATTATGAAGCAATGCTATATGGTAAATAATAACAACCTACATACAATGTCCATTCACCCATAAGATATAATAGTAAATATTGAACTCCTCCAAAGTGTAATGAACATGTTTTAAACACCTCTCTACCAACACCCCTTTAGGAAACGTGATGATTCATCGATTTCCCATAGAGTGAATAGTTTTCATTGCATCTCTTGTTCTAAATTGCCAAGGTATGTGGGTATAGGAATAGGTTTTGGGATGGGGTTAGGTACCTCACATATATAATTTTTTATTTTGTATATGTGAAACAAATTGAATTTTTTGAAAGCACAACTGAAGTTTATGCAAAACATTAAAGCTTAAAACATGAAAGAATATAATTCATTCACCATATAATAAGATTTGAGAGTTAGGACTCAACATTGAACATTAAATTTAAAAAATGATTCAGATTCATTAATTGACAATGCTCAAAAATGAGAAATGACAAATCTGAAGCTATAAACTGAATTCTCTTAAGTAACTACTTTTGGCCACCACCAACAAAACCCTGCAAAAATCAGAACTATATACACCAATTTTATTTTCCTCTGCTGCTCACAAGAGAGAAATGACTGAAAAAGTGAGAGGGATTTAGGGTTTCGCACAGATATAATAGGTCTAGCTAACAATCTAGTGTATCCTGCTGGGTCCACATGATGTTTTTCTTTATCTTCCTTTTCTCCAAACATTTAAGCAAAAAGCATTATTAAAAAATATTATTTTTTGAATTTCATGGAAGATGTCCGCTGAATTAGAAACCTTGGCTGGGCATGTTTCTTTCCCCATTTTGGATTTGGGAAATGAATACCAATATTGGGAATGTGTCCCCATGCAATGCATCTCTTCTTCTATATAAATTTAAAGTTGTGTACTAGGGTGTGAGGAAACAAGCCCATAACAACAATTGCATTCTTTACTCAGTGAACTTAGAGCTACACATTGTATGATAACCCTTATTTATTCTTGCAGCAAATGCCTTGTAACTTGTACTCACTTCTCTATCTTAACTGATTATTCATCATATAACTGGTGCCTCTGGCTGTTGACACCCTAGGGCCAAGTAGAGGGAATTTTACCTTCAGTCACTGTTTCTAGTACATGATTTAAATGAAAATATAATATAGTTTTCCACAAGGAAACACAGATACCATTGTTTTACCACTATTTCTTGACCATTGGCAATGAAAAAATTCTTAGAATCTATGGTGTCTAAATCATTATTTAAAAAAAAAATACAGCTCCATCGCTATAGGGACGCCACGCCATAACAAGTTCCGACAAACTTGCTATACTAGTGACAGACATTTCCATCGCTAGTATATCAATTTTGTGAGAACTTGCTATGACTTGGCGTCGCTATAGCGATGACGCCTCGTCGCTACACCAATAAGGGTTCATCGTAACACTGTTTTTTTATTTTTTAAATATTAACAACCGTTGCTCTAGCGATGAACGGTTCGTCGCTACAACAACCACATTTTGTCACTATAGTAACGCCGTTTCGTCACAACCATTGTTTTTTTTTCCAAAGTTGCATACTTTCATCTCTTTACCCATAGATTTTCATCGCAAACACTTTGTTATTTACGTCGCTATAGCGACAGTATTTTCGTCGCAAATAGGTTCGTTGCTAAATATTTGTCACAAAAGCGACATAATTTCGTTGGAATAGAATCTATTTGTTTCGTTGCAAGAGTAACACGTTCCATTCATTGCAATAATGACAAAGTTAGAAAAATGTTGCTTTAGCGACGAAAATTTTCCCACGAAATGAAGGGGCCATTTTCACTACTAAAGCAACACACAAGTGTTACAATAGCAACGAAAGTCCATGGGAAAAATGTCCACATGTACTAGTGCATGATGATGTTGTTCTCATAATTCTACTTTATGTGAATGATCTTATTATTATTGGCAATCGACTAACATTTATATAGGAAATGAAGATTAATATTACAAGCGAATTCGAAATGACCGATTTAGGCTTATTACATTATTTCTTTGGTGTATAGATTTGACATATGGCATTTGGTATTTTACTCTCTCAACCTAAGCATGTGACATATTTGCTTTCTAGGTTTTGTATGAGTGATTGTAAGCCATCCCATACACCATTCCAGTTCAGTGTAAAGTTATCTGTTGATTGTGATACTCCTCTTGTTGATGTGATAGTATATCATTTGCTTGTGGGAAGTTCAATACATTTGACACACAACAGACCAAATATCTCTTTTGTAGTTAGCATAGCTTTGAGCTTTATGCAAAATCCTCATGAAAGTAATTAGACAACAACAAAGAGAATGCTTAGATATTTATAGAGGACATTGCATTATGGTGTGTTCTATTCTAGCAGGGCTAGAGTCTCACTAAGTTTGTTATACAAATTATGATTGGGCGGGGGATACTCAAGATAAAATATCTACTGCAAGATATATCTTTAATCTTGGTTCAGGTTCGATTTCATGGTCTAGTAGGAAGTTGAGAACTATTTTTATTTCTTCTTGTGAAGTAGAGAACATGCAAATTAAGGAAGCAACTAAAGAACTGATGTGGATTTGGGATGTTTTGACAAATCTTGGACTAGTACATAAGTCTCCTATTGAGTTGAGATATGAGAATTGGTGTTCAATAAGCTTGTGTACAATTTAGTGTATCACTCCAAAACTAAACACATTGACTTGGATACTCTTTACATTGAGACCTTGTTGCAGATGGATTTATTTGTTTGGAGTATTGTGCTATAGAAAAGCAAGAAGATGATATCTTCACCAAATACATGACATAAGAAAATTTCATGTATCTTTGTTGGGAATGCGAGAATTTGTCATCAAAGGGGATAGTTGATGTAACAACATCTTCCTCCTTTAATGTGTTTTTCTCCCAATCATCATTAAGGGGGAGTGTTGGAATGTGTAATTTTAATAATTACATGTGTAATGATGTATAGTTGATTTCATAACTAGCATTGGAAGGAAAAATCAAACAAAATAACTCTAATTATTATAATATTGAGTTGTCCCACAATTATACTAGAGAAAATACTCATTTTACCATTTGTTATATAAAGAGGTGGAAAATAATTTATCCCACACATGTATTTGGGGATGTTATTCTTCCATACCTCTTGGTATATAATAGAGGTGAGGGGGAGTCATTGGAGGAATATTGTAAATGCATTGTGATGTCTTTGTAATACTCTGGGATAGCATATGTGGAGTGGAGCTCAAGTTGCAATGGTTATATTTTGAGGAATACGAATATTTTTCCCTTACAATGGATGTTTCCCCATTTGGGGTTTTACCACGCATATATGATGTTCTCTTGTCTATTCTCTTATCTTCATTTTTATTCATGTTCTTTGTTGTTTGGTTGGATAGAAGGTTATAATAGCTAATGTTAAGCCTTGAAATGAAGATGAAATTATTCTCAAAGAACAACACTTTGATTTGATAGTATGTCCAATCATGGTATCTATATACAATCATTCTAGATACCCCTTGTCATAGTTCCCTGGATTAAGCCCCTCCCAACATATCTCACTCTGTTGAAGGGGTCATAGGGGCTGTTTCTCATCAAGGGAATACTCCTAATCCATGAAACTCTTTTCTATCCAATATGTCACATTAAATCCCACCTACACCTCAAGCCACAATGGCCCCTCCAAACATTCGAAATTCTACTTTTGGACAAATAACACATTATACAATCTAACGAGAACTCTAAATAGTTCTCATTTTTTAATATGTTGCATTTAGTGGTTATTTTTACCTCAAATAAAAAAGTGGCGTTACTAGTAGCACCACTTTTTTTTCGGGGCTAAAATTATAGCCTTTTCTATTTGATTCAGGGGTTTTTTCAGGGAATCACTCGTGGGAGGTGCCCCCATGGGGTGGCACCTTTGTCTATGGAGGGATGGCAACTCGATTATGAGAATCAATTTGCCCCCTCCATAGCCAAAATTTCATCTTTTTTTTAATTTCTTTTGAATGTTGTTTTTCCCCCCTTTTTTCAAATTGTTTAAAAAAAATGTTTTAAAATTTTTTTAATGTTCCAAGTTCTTTATTTTTTATTTTTATTTTAAATCTATGCAAGTTTTTTTAATATTTGTAAATTTTAATATATATATATATATATATATATATATATATAATGATTTCCACATTTTTTTAATTTAGTATTTTTTAAACTATTAAATTTTTTTTTTTTAATTTGCTTCAAATGCCCTTTGAGTTGTTAGGCCAACCTTTGGTCTAAGAAACCACAACCCAGGGGTAGCTAAGCCATCAAAATCACTCGGGGATCGCACCAATCCTTAGCATGGTTGGATTTAGATGTCGCCTCCTAGGAGCAGTGGGTTTTGATCTCAAGCCTCCTTGTAGAACGAAACCCGTATTGACAATTCTCTACAGGAACTTGACAAATTTAAAAAAAAAATATCAAAACATTAAAAATCAATTAAACACCGCCCAAAAAAGAAACAAAGTTTTAATTTTTTTTTTAAACAAACAATTACAAAAAATTTAAAAAGGAAATGAAAAAATAAAAATAAAATGAAACTTTATAAGAAAAAAAGAAATCCAAATATAAATAACAGGAAAGACTAAGGCTAAAATTAAGTTCATGAGGGGGGATCCATGATCAGCATCAAGCCACTACCCTGCATCGAGTCGCCACTCTCGCAGGGACTAATAAAACGAAAGACTAAGGATAAAATAGAGTTCATGAGGGGGGTTTGATGCTCAACATCGAGCCGTCACCCCTCCACCACCAGGTGTTGGTGGTGGAGTGGTGGCGCCTTGATGCTGAGCATTGAGCCCCCCATAAACTATATTTTAGCATTAGTCTTTCCTTTTATTAGTCCCTTCCAAAGGCCAACAACTTTTGCGTTCGATTTACATTCACTAACATTACTTAGTCTTTGACTTTTGCAGTATGTTAATTATAATTAAACTTTCATGTAATAGTTTTTATTTTGTCATTAAATAATAAATTTTGATATTATTTTTCTGGAATGTTGTTATAATCTTAGTGGTCTTATTGTCGGGGTGGCAGTGAACTTCTCGAAATGTAATTTTTTTTGGATACATGTAGTACATGCTTTAATGGTAGCCTATGTGTTGGCATTTGAATTATCTTTGAAAGGAAGACTTCTTAGTATGGGGAAAGTTTTTAATAAATGTGGTCCCAACTTTAATGGTTCATGTTTATGTGTTAGCATATGCAACAACTCATCTTAATAATATAATATAATTCAAATCACTTGCATTAATGACATGCATTCAAATGAATTTATTTTGAGAAGAAGGTGAAAAAAAAATCCATGTAATGCTCATCTTTAGCATTACTTACCCTGTGGAAACAAGAGTCAAGTTATGGTAACGAAATATGCATATGTTGTCTTTTAGTTATTAAAGTCATGGAAACTTTTTCAAAAACGTTGTTTGAATATATTCAATCTTTGTAAGATCAATCATGTATTGTTGCAAGTGCATTAAATGATTTGATCATACTAGGTGGAAATAAGTTCATTGTTCAATGTATGGATGTAGTTGTTGAGGGTCTCTATGATGTGGTAGATCAACACCACAAGGTGAATGCTCTCTGCAAAAATGGTTTATATGCTCTCCCCAAAAATGGATTATATGCTCTCCATGGGGTATTCACTCAATGAAGCCATGTCATAGCGCCTTCATTGATGGGATATTAAGGAATACCCCAAATTTCAATAGATATTGATAATTACCTACAAAAATACTATTGTTGATCCCCCCTCCCAATACATATTTCTAATTAAAAAAAACATTTTTTAAGGATATATTCCTTATTTTACAAGAAACCCCTTTTTAATCCCCTAATACCTATAAACCCCTTATACACTACTCTTGACCCCCCAATACCTACAATATACTGACCTTATTTTTCACAATTAAAAATCCCCCTTTATGAATGAACATGATAAGATATTGCTCAACAAGGTGAATCCCCCGTGATGCTCTCCCATTAGGTTGCTCAATGATTTAAACAATTTTTAGTGATAACCCATTTGTTATATAACCCAAAACTCTCAACTAATATGGCTATTTCCCTTAGTTTTTTTAGACCATTGGCTCGCCTTTCTCTATATTCTTTAATTTCAGGCCACATTACAAACCCTTTGCTTTAAATGGTGTAAACCACCTTTGGATGCCTTAGCTATATTGGTTTTCAAAAGTGATGTGATCATTATATGGAGTTTCACAATTCTACAATGCATGCATTTCAACAAAAGTCAAAGTATCACCCCATTTATATTAAGGTATAGAATAAAAATATATAGTGATATATATTTTCTAAAGAAGAGACATATAGATGGAGATAGCACAACTACACAAACCAATTAACAAGGAATCATTGAACCTGGAATTTTCTTTAAAAGAAAAATTTAAAATCAAACCAAGAAATTTCAAATAAGTTAACATCATACTATGCTTTACCCAATAAAAATTAAGTATATAGAAGCAAGTTTCACGAAACTCTTATGATATTCATCAAAAAGAAAAGATGATCGAGACGTACCATGGAATCTCTTAACACATTTGTATTAAACAAAAAAAATTTAACATTTTGTATCAGATTTTTATTTATAAAATTCATTATCTTTAACACATTTATATTAAAAAAAAATTAACATTTTGTTTCATATCTTTATTTATAAAATTCATGATGACATGCTGTCATCAATACTTATGTAATCTTATAGAGACATGGCGTGGGCTAGCTATGGAGCAAACCTCCCTCCATCGGACGGAGAACGAGCAAAGTCAACGTTGACTTTGCTCCTCCTCCTTACGATGGAGGGAGGTTTGCTCCATAGCTAGCTTTTTCCATAGAGACATGAGTACTGATGCAGCCTTATAAAGACGTGAGACGTTCTATACATATTTATTGAAATGGAACCGGAGAAGGCGAAGCCTTTTTTAAGAAACAGAACATAGCACACCGCTATTTTTTTATTGCAACTTAACTTCAGTCTGCTTTCTACCAAGGTGCTAAATCCTTATATAAATATTCATGATTTATGGAAAACAAGCCATTAGAATACAAAAACGTCGAAGCTCTTTTCGGCTTTTGCTTTTGTTTGTAATGATGGAAAGTGTAAAATCCCATGCACTGTTATTCCCATTTCCTGCACAGGGTCACATAAAGCCCATGATGCAGCTGGCCCAGATTTTAATCTCTAGAAACGTTCTTGTCACCTTTGTTAACACAGATTTCAACCATCTACGGCTCAATCCCAAGTCTACTGATAAGATCAGATTTGAGAGCTTTGCCGATGGCCTTCCACCTGATCACGGTCGCACCGTCAATGTTCTCGAACTCTGCGAGTCCTTGGACAAACATGGCCCTTCCAACCTGGAAAGAATTCTTGAAAATATAAAGCATTCGGCCAGTAACGCTCCTCCCATCTCTTTCATTGTTGCAGATGGTTCCTTCTGCTTTACACAGCAGATCGCCGACAAATATGGTATTCCGAGGGTTGCCTTTTGGACACCTAGTGCTTGCGCTTCCTCTGCCTATTTCCATATGCCTTTGCTCATAGATGAAGGTTACATTCCCATTAAAGGTACGCAGTTTTAGTCGAATTTTCAATTATTAATATAATTATATCAAGTTGTTGATAAAGATCAAATGGTTAAGAGGTAATTATGGAATAAATGGATAACATGAAAAATCTTTGTGATAACATGTAATATGTAGTTGTAGTTGAATTTTCAATTATTAATATAATTAGATCAAGTTGATAAAGATGAAATAGTTAAGAGGTAGTTATGGAATAAATGGATAACATGAAGAATCTTTGTGATAACATGTAGGTATGCATCTATAACTTAGGGTTGAATCTAGTTAACTAAAATAATAATAATAAAAAAAAAATTAAATTTTTTTTGTTCCATCATTATCACTCAAAACCATTTGATCTCTATCTGTCTCTAATTCAGCCATAAACTATAAGTATAGTAATTATAATAAATTGTATGTAGCTATAAAAACAAAATATAACATTGTGTTTCCAAGTTGTAACTACACAACCAATGTGTTGTAAACAGATAACCGATTGATAACTGTACCTAGTATTGCAATTTTTATGTGCTAATCGGTGGTGCTTTTAACTGTTTGAATAGACCAGAAAAAGATCCACGATCAATCCAATGAGGACCTCATCTCTTGTATTCCAGGAATGGCAGCACTGCGCCTCAAAGATCTGCCCACCTTCCTGACAGTAGCAGACTCCTCCGATTTCCTGTTTCAGTATGTCTTGAAAGCAGCACAGAACTCTTTCCAGGCTTCTCTGGTTTTGCTGAACAGCTACGATGATTTAGAAGGGCCAGTTCTGAGGGCCCTTAACACTAGATTCTCAGGAAAAGTACTCTCCATCGGTCCGCTTTTACTCTCGCCGGGGGATTCAACAGTGAACACCAACATATGGAAAGAGGAAACTCAGTGCCTTGAATGGCTCGACGAGCAGAGAATATCGTCAGTGATATATGTATGCTTTGGGAGTATTACAGTTCTATCATACGACGAGTTGATAGAGTTTGCATGGGGTTTGGAGGCGAGCAATCAACCCTTCCTGTGGTCTATCCGACCGGACCTCGTTCAGGGCCAGTCTGCTGCACTGCCTCGGGATTTCATGGAAAGTACCAAGGGTCGTGGCTTCTTTGTTAGTTGGGCACCACAATCTAAAGTCCTGTCTCACCCCTCAGTTGGGGGATTTTTGACTCACAACGGATGGAACTCAACGATTGAGAGCATATGCGCAGGAGTTCCCATGATCTGCTGGCCCTTCTTTGCCGATCAACAGACAAACAGGAGGTTTGTTGATAATGTCTGGAAGGTTGGATTCGAGATGTCCGAGGAGGCTTCCAGAGAAAATGTGGAGACATTGGTCAGGAAACTCATGAATTCGGAAGATAAGCAAGTAAAGATGATAAGGAAAAATATATTGAAGCTGAAAGAGAGCGCAATTCTAGCAACTGAGATTGGCGGAACGTCGCACAACAACATATTGAAGTTTGTTGATCAGATGTTGCACAAAAACATATAGCGACACTCTCTCGTGCAATAAGCTAAATTGTAGAACTTTTGCATTTAAAATTTGGGGCTTTTTTTTTTTTTTGGTCAAAATCTGGCTGAAATAGTTAAAAGGTAGTTTTCAGTGATTAAAATAAAATTGCATAATCAATGGTCCTGAATCTATTTATGCAATAAAAATTGCAATTTTAATATTAAAAATCTCATTTTCAAAAACAAATCTTGTATTCTGGCCAAATTTGTCTGAAAAGGTGCAAATGGTCTAGAGATTAGCCACCTTGTAAACCCAACAACAAACTAAATAGAGTTGCAATTATGTGGTAGCGGTTATTTTAGGTTCACATTAGAACTATTATTTGTAAAGTACTTGAGAATTCTCAATTTTCAAATAGTAATGCAGAAGTGGTGTTTGCAAAAAAGTTGATTTTGATGCTAAATGAATATGTGACATTACATGGTGTAAGATGCTAAAGACAAAAAATAAATTTTAAGTGGATTTAAAATTTATGATGCAAAACACCAATAATAATAATAATAATAACTATGCCGTGCAAAACACCATTAAATAATAAATGATGCAAAAAATAAACACATATATAGAGGTGCAAAGCACAATAAAATAATAAATAAGAAAAAACATATAAATTATATATATTCTGCTCAAAACACCATAAAATAATAAAATGTAAAAAAAATTATATATAATATATTATATTTTTTTAATATTATATATTAATAAAACTAAAATATGCTTATTAAATCATTTTTTTAATAGTATATTTGATTTTAATCCATCACTTCAAAATATATAACTCAATACATTATATCAACATAATAAAAATTATAACCTTATTTCAACAAAATTTATAATTTATTTACAATTATAAAACAATAATTTTCATTAAATTAATATAATGGAAGCGTATTTTAAAATTTGATTTTAAAGAAGAATTATAATATATGAAATCTTTTTTTAAATTTGGCTTTGAATAAAAAATATCATATATATCATTTATATTTCACTTATATATATATAAAATGTTTATTAAAACATTTCAATATAGTTTAATTTATTATTTAGAAAATGAATAATTCAATACATTAAATAAACATAATAAAAACTATAGTGTTGTTCCAATAAAAAATATAATTGATAATTATAAAATAATGATTCCCATAATAATAATATAATGGAAGACTCTTTTAAAATTTGGCTTTTAAGAAAAATGAAAGAGAAAACAAATAATTCATTTGAAGCCTCATATTGTTCACCCATAATCTTGTCATCACCTCCATTGCCAAAATCTTAAAGAAAATTATAAACATGATGACTTCTATTTGTAAACAATTAAAATACAAGGAGCTTGGAGATTACCTTAACGACCCGGGGATATCCAATCTTGCATAGGCTCAGAATATGGATGATTGCAGTCATGATGGTTTCAACTGGTATACTGCATCAGATCCATACTTGGGGGGTGATTGGGATGATCAATGGTGTTCATACGCCAAAGGCTTGACTCACGGTAATATAAGGATTAGGACTGCTGAAGACACACTTCTTTGGATACATGACAAACAGTTGGGTATGGTGATAGCCAAAAGAGCATATGATCTTATTGTCTCTGAACATCAAACAATCATGGCCAATGATTTCCTTTTAAATATTTGGTACCTAAATATTCCTCAAAAAATGAAGTATTTTATCTGGCTAACTTGTAATTTGAAAATTAACACTTGGGATACTCTGTGCAAGAAAGGTTGGCACGGTTCCAATAGGTGTTGTTTATGAAAAGGGGATGCTGAAATGGTTGAACACCTTTTTGTTGGCTGCCCCTTCGTGAAGAAGCTGATACGGGGTCTCAATAGTCTTTTTGATGTTCATCTACTTTGGTTTGCTCCATCCCTTATGGAAAATCTCATTAACTGGGTATCAAAGGGTGGAAAACTCCAATAACTGCCTCTTTTTTTCATCTGGAATATTTGGAAGGCTAGGAACCGTAATTTATTTGAAGATCTGATTCCTAACATTGCCAGTCTCTCTCATAATATCCTTGATGAAGTAAAATCATATCAGGTACCGCAGAAATCAAGGCATACAACTTGTGACATTGGTGAGCCTCCTGCTGCAAAATTTCCTATGGTTTTCTTTGATGGTGCTGCGGCAAACTTCATTGGAGGAGCGGGTATTTGTATTTGGTTAAATGATCACCATTTTTTTTCTATTAAGCTTGGATGTGGGAGCAGTACAAATACTAGAGCAGAACTTTTAGCACTCTAGGCATCTTTACTAGTCGCCAAAGATATTGGGCTGCCATACCTAGATATCTTTGGCGACTCCTCGGTGATTATAAATTGGGCAAAAGGTGAATCCACCCTTGACATGGTGAACCTTGAGGCTTGGTGCTACAACACCAGATTACTCATGTCCTCATTCACATGGGTGGATTTCAGTCATGTCTATAGGGAACATAACAAGAGGGCACACACCTTATCCAAGGAGGGGTTGTGTATGGCTCCTGGTCATCTCTTGCTTACTGAATCTTATGATGATGAGTTTATTGGGGAAGTCTCACTCCAGCTTTTTTATAATTTGCTCATTCTATCTCAGGTATTTATCTCAAGGAATTTTTTGAGTTATTTCTGGTTATGCTGAGCAGCAGTAACAGGAATTTTAAGAGTCACTTGCCTGCTTTGGATAAGGTTTATGGGTTCTTGTTTTGTTCTTTATGGACATTCTCTGACTAATGATTATACTGCTCACTTATGAGAGGTCATTTTCATGTATTGACACCCAGATGCTGATTGTCACATCCCCGACTCTTCGACCGGCGAAGAGGATGTGACCCTGGTGTTAACCATCCAGGCTGAAAGCCCCATGAACATGTACATGCATAAAAATTGCTAAAACAAAATGCTGAAACAAATGTATGGAACTAGAAACATTCGCGCATGAACATTTATCATGCACAGATCTAATTATCTATCAGACACAGTGGAAACATCATCCATTCATACAAGCATTCATTCAAGATGTCCATCATAATCATTAACAGTAAATATAGTTGCGGAAGTAGAAATGGACAAGAGCACTTATCTTATGAAGAACTCGATCTGCAACTAGCTATGTCGTTGCAACGTTCCACCCAACCATAGGCCAGCGTGCTCCTTAATCTCTCAGCAGCGCTGCCACCCTCGAGCTGGGCATGATTCTCCAAGGAATAAGGGAACAAGTAGGCTTACACATAGCCAAGGATATACAAAACACATCCAAGACAACACAGTTGGGTTTATCAGGCCATCAAGGAGTTGGGGAAAGGCTCAATGCTAAGCTGGTGAGCTCACTACAAAGCCAATAACACCTACACTAGAACTAGCCTAACCTCTAAGACACCTACACACACCCAACACAAGGAATCAGTCCCTTCTCTACTACACAGTCCCTCAGGCCCTGCATTCCCTTCCAGTGCTATTCAGGGGTGGTGGAGAAGAAGGCCAACCCTCTAGCTCTGTTTGTGTGGTTTCCAACCACCAGGTTTGTCAAGCAAAACTAAGCCCCCATCCCTGCTCCTTACACAGTCCGAAGACCTACCATTGCACGCATGCAAACAAATCAGCTGTTCACAGCTTAAATAGGGAAAACGAGTCCCAAACGAATTCCACAGTCACAACAGGAGGAAAAATAGCAGTCCGTCCTGGACAACTAAGCAGTGGAGAAGACTTACACACAGTCCCTCACTGGGGAAGAAACTACATACTCTCAGCCTGTGCGTGAGGGAAACTTGCATCCGACCCCAAAACACAAGGGAAAAACATATGCACGTCCTCAAATCGGTAAGGGAGACCCCGGCAACATAGCAAGTAGCCAAAAACGTGAATGGTCCCTTCACAGCAAATCGTGGATGAAGGAGCACAGCCCCCAGCCCATTGAGTGAACCAAAACCAGGACAAATCCTGTGCGTGTGATTAATGAACAAACAATGGTCCCTGCGTGAGGAGGAATAGCTCCGCTCAAGCACGCGGATGGACAAAACGACAGGCAATGGCCCCTGCGTGAGGAGGAACAAACAATAGTGAGGAACGAGTAGACCGTGGGGACAATGCACAGTGGAGAGGATGAATGAATGAAGGGCGTGAGCGGTTCATCACTGTCATGGAGAGAGTAGTGTGTCTACGGGAGTGATGGCGGTGGTATATTTTTCCATTGTGAAGCCAACAGTGGTGGAGTGTGCGTGTGGGTGAGGACTGACAGTCCTGCCACCCCACTCCCAAAACAATAACTGCCTCAACCACCAGCATCAATTGTTAATGGAGGTGGTTGGGTAAACAAATAAAGGTGACACATGGGTATTTTCCCTCATTGGCCCAAGGTTTGACAATTTCCCCCACCCTTATCCCTGTGAAAATCATGCCCCTTCTCATTTTAGTTTCCGCGAATGTAGCTGGTCAGGTTCATTTTAATTAAATATGCATGTTTACATGATGCTGAACTTGATATGTATGCCGCATACCCCGATATACCATCGGTGACAAATTTAAATCCAAAACATAGCTTAGCCGATCAGTTGTGGGGCCTTGGCCTTTAGCTCCACACCATGATCATTTACAATATATACATCATGTACATCTAATGCAATGGGTCAAAACTGGGGCGTTACATTCCCCTCCCCCTTCAATAGCACTGTCCTCAGTGCTTTACAAAATTGAACAAAATGCTACACTGGTATCGCCTCAGTGTTCCGCAGAATTAAACAAAAATGGATGTGCCAATCGCATGGAATCCTCCATCTCCCAAGTAGCCTCTTCAGTTCTGTAGTGCTCCCATTGCACCTTTACCTGCCCTATGGCCCGGTTCCAGAGCATTGTGACCTTCCTGTCGAGGATGCGCATTGGATCTATTTGGAACTCTCCCTCGGGTTCGACCTGAATCACATCCCAATTTATCACATGGTTAGGATCATGTACATATCTCTTAAGCAAAGAAACATGAAAAACATTATGAGCCCTAGTGCTAGCAGGCAATGCAAGTCTATATGCAACTGGCCCTATTCTTTCCAGCACTTCAAACGAGCCACAATATCTTGGTGACAACTTGGCACAACTTTTGAGCTTCAAGGAACTCGTCCTTGCCCTCACTCTGAGGCAAACATGATCCCCAACACTGAACTCCCTGTTCACCCTATGCTTATCTGCATAGATTTTCTGTCTGTCCTGTGTTGCTTTCAGCTTCTGCCTGATCTTTACAACCTCTTGCTCCATCCCCTTGAGCAATTCTGGTCCAAGCACAATCCTGTTCACTGGATTATCCCAAGTCACTGGTGTCCTACACCTTCTTCCATACAAAGCTTCATACGGACTCATCCCCAAGGATTCCTGCTGTCCATTGTTATAAGCAAACTTTACCAAGTGTAAGTAATCTTCCCACTTGGTTGGTTTGTCCATCACGTACATGCGAAGCATATCTTCAAGCACCTGATTAACTCTCTCTGTCTTCCCATATGTCTGAGGATGGTATGCAGTGCTGAAGTTTAGCTTTGTACCCAAGTCTGCAAACAACCCTCTCCAAAAGTTGGAAGTGAACTTGACATCTCTGTCAGAGACTATTGCCTTAGGAAATCCATGCAATTTGAATATCTCCTTCATGAAGATATTTGCAATGTCACCAGTCTCATACATAGACTTAACTAGTATAAAATGTGCTACCTTAGTCAACTTGTCTACCACAACCATGATGGAATCATGTTGTCTTCAAGTCATCGGCAATCCTGTAATAAAATCCATGGAAATAACTTCCCATTTCCATTCTGGAACTGGTAAAGGCTGCAACAAACCTGTCAGATGTTGATGCTCAATATTTACCTGTTGACATTTCATACACCTTGAAATTTACTCAGTCATATCCCTTTTCATTCCTGGCCAAAAGTACTGCTTCCTAGCTGTAGCAATTGTCTTCTGGTATCCTGGATGGCTAGAATACGGAGCTTGATGGATTTCATCCATAACAACTCTCCTCAAATCTGCTACATTCGGAATATAAATTCTACCTTTATAAGTGAGAATCCCATCTCCTTCCAATTTATATCCCTCATACCTCCTCTCAAGACTTTTCCGCTGTAATTTTTATTTTACCTACCCATACAATTCATCTCCAGCAACATGATTAACAATCTGCTGCCTCAAATCTGATTGGCAAATACTAAGAGACGCCACATGCATTTCCTATACCTTCCTGCTGAGTGCATCAGCTACCTTATTCTCTTTCCCTTTTATGTGCTTGATTTCAAAATCAAACTCACATAAAAACTCTGACCATCTTGCTTGCCTAGCATTCAGAGTAGGCTGGTCAAATAGATAATTCAACCCACAATGGTCTGTTCTGAGCTCGAATCTCCTGCCCATCAAGTAATGTCTCCACATCTTGAGAGCATGTACTATGGCTGCAAGCTCTAGATCATGAGTGGCATAATTCTTCTCGTGTTCCTTCAGCTTTCTTGACTCATAACATATCACGTGGTTGTGTTGCATAAGGACTCCTCCAAGCCCTTGTCCACATGCATCAGTACACACCACAAAATCTTTCTTTGGATCTGCAACCTTCAATGCTGGTGCACTGGTGAGAAGACTCTTCAACTTCTGAAAGCTTTCTTCACACCTCGATGTCCATTCGAACTTCATCCCCTTCTTTTGCAAAGAAGTGATAGCATGTGCAACTTTGGAGAATCCCTCAATGAATCTCCTATAGTATCCTGCAAGTCCCATAAAATATCTTACATTTGTAACATTTCTTGGAGTAGGCCAATTCATAATGGCTTCAATCTTTTCAGGGTCCACAGATATACCCTCCTCTGAGATAATGTGACCCAAATACTGAATTCTATCTCTATAGAAGTCACACTTGCTCAGTTTTGCATACAACTGATGCTCCCTGAGCAAATTCAATGTCAACCTCAAATGCTCTTCATGCTCTTCCTCATTCTTAGAATAAACGAGAATGTCATCAAGGAAAACAAGAACAATCTTGTCCAAATACTTGCTGAAGACACTATTCATAAGGCACATAAATGTAGCTGGTGCATTTGTGAGACCAAATGGTACCACTGCAAACTCGTAATTCCCATACCTTGTCCTGAAGGCTGTCTTATGAATGTCTTCATCCTTGATTCTCACCTGATGGTAACCAGACCTCAAGTCAATCTTGGAAAATACCTTTGCTCCTCTCATTTGATCAAAGAGGTTATCAATCCTAGGCAAAGGATACTTATTCTTCACAATAACCTTATTCAAATGTCTATAGTCAATACATAACCTGAGTGTACCATCTTTCTTCTTTACAAACAAAACCAGTGCTCCCCAAGGAGACACACTCGGTCGGATATACTTCTTTTCCAACAACTCTTGCAGTTGCATCTTCAATTCTAGCATCTCCAGTGTACTCATCCTGTAGGGTGCCTTGGACACTGGTGCTGCTCTTGGCATAAGTTCAATTGTGAATTCAATGTCCCTCTTTGGAGGAAGTCCTGCAATCTCATCAGGGAACACATCCCTGAATTCCTGTAACACCTGATAGTCTTCCAACCTAGGAGTTTCATCTCTCGTTTCCTCCAAAATATGAGCTGCATACAATTGGAAACCCTTCCTACAGAACTTATTTAGCTGCATTGCTGAAACCTGCCTCACTGAAATCACCTTTGGAATGCCTTTCACAACTACTAGGTTTCCTTCTTCATTCATGTATTCAAAAATATTATTGTAACAATAAAGCTTCACCCTGTGAGATTCTAACCAATCCATTCCAATGAGAACATCATAGGAACCAAGCGGCAGAACATTCAGATCTACACAAGTGGCTAATCCATTCATGACCAATGGACATTTCTCTACCACTTCACTAGCCTTTCTCTTAGTTCCATTGGCTAGCTGAACTAACCAAGACTTCCTATGCTTTACTTTCTTAAAAGCACAAATCTCCACTACTCTAGGAGTAATGTAACTGTGAGTAGAACCAGGGTCAATCAAAATAGAAACAGATTGCTCAACAATCTTACTTGCAACTTCGACCACAGTTGACTGGTGATCTTCCTAGTGGTCCTCCAGTGCTGCATAAATCCTAGGGACTGCCCTTGCTACTTGACCCACTGTTTCTACTTCCTGAATGTTATAAGATGGTCTTGCACTCTCATTCTCGAGTGGACAATTCCTGCGCATGTGGGGTCCACCACATTTCCAACATTGAAGTGGCCCTCTACTCTGCTGTGGATCTTTAGGCTTTCTCCTATCACTCCAACTGGTTTACTCGTAGCTTGATATGGCTGCTTCCGCTGATTCCTGAAGCTAGAAGGTTTGAAACCTTTCTTCCTTTGTTCAAACTTCTCGTTCTTCTTGTCCTTCCATGCCTTATGGTAATCAAGTTTACCTTTGCTTTGCTCATAGCAATACTTATCCTTCCTTATTACTTCTTCAAGAGTTCTAGGTTCATAAAACTTGATTCTATCTTTGTAAGACTGAGGTAATCCACTCAGAAAACGCTGGACCTTTACTTTTTCATCTCTGATGTACCGGACATACCTCAACAACTCCAAAAAATTATTTGCATATTCTTCCATGGTTTGCTATCCCAATCTCAGCTCATGGAACTCCTTAATCTTGTCATCATAATACCTGTCAGAGAGGTATTTTTGCTTGAAATACTTCTTGAATTGCTTCCACTTAAGTCTCCTTTCACTGATCCTCTTCACTTGCTTGAAGTGTTCCCACCAAATGGATGCCCTTCCGTTCAGATTGAATATGGAAACTCTTGCCTTCATGTTTCTTGAATAATCATGCACTTGGAAGTACTTCTTTATCCCAAGAAGCCAAGCCTCAGCCTCTTTTCCAGTCTTTACTTCACCATCAAATGTAGGAGGTTTAGGTTTCTTAAATTCATCCCGAGAGTGATCCCTATGGTGTCTCTTTCTCTTTCTTTTATAAGAAGAAGAGCTTGAATCCCCGCTGGATTCTTTAGAGTCAGATGACCCTCTAGAAGTCCTTCTCCTTCTCCTAGTACTGCTCTTACTGCCTTCTGGCCTTGCTGTACCTCGCCCAGAGTCTATCTTTCTATGTAATTCTGTCAAACTCTGTAACATTGCATTATTCAACTGATGCTGCTCTTCCTGGGATTTGATCAAGCTTCTCATGGTGGCTGCAACATTTGACGGTGTCTCTTGGAATCTCCTTCCATTAGACTCAATGTCATCGTTTCGATTATGGACATTTTCCCCCATGGCATCTTCTGCTTGCTCATGAGAGTCCCGAGCATCATACCCATCATGGGTTCTCATAACTGAACCACCACTTACTTGTCAAACTGTACTACCTGGAGTACTTCCCTGGAAGGTTTCTATGATTCTGCAAATGTGTTAGCAACACAAATGCTAGATACATAACATTGATATAATCTAGCATTACTTACCTTCTCTTGGAAAATTATAAAATTACAAGTTTTCCCAAACACTAGATTTTCTTCATCAAAGAATGTCTATCTTTGTTGCTACTTTCTCATTTTCAGCCCTAAAAATTCATTGAAAAACCACTGAAAAACGGTCAAAATCCGTTAAGAAATCCTACGGAAAACTCAAAATTTCCTCTTTGTAGAATCGGATCCCATTTGAACTATTGGATCAGATCTCATTTCAACTATTGACCCGACGTTTCGGCAGTCAAAATGACTAATTCCTCCGCTGTATCGGCGGTTGAATCAACTAGCTTCTTCCGCTGTACATCAGCAGTCGGATCCGCTAAGCACTAACATCGGCAATCAGATCTTCTAACCCTTCGGAAGGTTAGTCCTTTAGGCAGCCACAACGGCGGATGTTCCATCCCCTAGCCCTCGCCGATGGCTAACGACTTCAGTACTTAGAAACTTTCTGAAATTTTCCTTTTTTCCTTCTTCTTCAGCTCTGGATCGGCTCCATTCTCTCCTTTACGTCGGCGAAGAAGTTTCATTTGCAGCTGCAACGGTGGAACATGATCTTCTTTCTCCTTCCAATCGGCGACACAACCCGATCGGTATCGATAGACTATTTACATCGGAAGACTAGTGCCTTTGGCTTCCGCAACGGCGGCACACCAAACACTAACTTATTTTGATGGCAGCTTTAAACTTCCCTTCACGACGTCCACGGCGTCAGCAGTCTTTTCACATTGGAAGTCTAGTGCTCTAGACTTCCGCAACGGCGAACGCACGATCAGCTATTTTCTTCCGATAGTTGCTGTTTTCTATACTTAGAGAAAAATATTTAACTTTTCTTGCGGTGTCGGCTGTCGCTTCTTATCGGAAGACTTAATTCCTTCTGCTTTCGAAATGGCGGCTCCTCAGCTTTGATCGTCCTCTGATCGGCAGCCCACTTTGTTGTGGCATAGCCCAATCGGAATCGGCAGTCTCTTCCTCGTCGAAAGAATTAGTCTTTTTGGATGCCGCAATGGCTGGTGCACAAGAACTTTCTTCCTCTGATAGTCAATGATTTTGAGCCTTAAAAATTCTTGGCAGTGTCGGCGATCAGAGAACTTTTCCGTCGGGTGCGTAGTTGTTTCGCCGTCCGCAATGGTGGACGCTCGATCGACTATTTTCCGCCGATGGTTATCCAACACTTAAAAATTTTTCACGATTTTCTTCATCAACTGTGCTCCGTCGGACATACTTCCACCTAGTGCTTCCGCTACAGCGAAATTCCTTCCCGCTAGCTCTTCCACTACAGCGGAAGTCTTTCCCGCTAGCTCTTCCGACTGCTCTAACACTTAAACAATTTTTTTTTTGAATTTTTCCAGACTGATTTTGCTGGGTAGAAAGGAATACTACCTCTGTCACTGCACCCTTCATGGCTCATTTAGGCCCATGCTTGCAACATGAGCTCTGATACCACTAACTATCACTTCCCCGACCCTCCGACCGACGAAGAGGACGCGACCCATGGCGTTAACCATCCGGGATGAAAGCCCAATGAACATGTACATGCATAAAAATTGCTGAAACAGAATGCTGAAACAAATGTATGGAACTAGAAACATGCACGCATGAACATTTATCATGCACAGATGTAATTATCTATCAGACACAGCGGAAACATCATCCATTCATACAAGCATTCATTCAACATGTCCATCATAATCATTAACAGTAAATATAGTTGCGGAAGTAGAAATGGACAAGAGTACTTATCTTATGAAGAACTCGATCCGCAACTAGCTACGTCACTGCAATGTTCCACCCAACCATAGGCCAACGTGCTCCTTAATCTCTCAGCAGCGCTGCCACCCCCAAGTTGGGCATGATTCTCCAAGGAATAAGGGAACAAGTAGGCTTACACATAGCCAAGGATATACAAAACACAGCCAAGCCAACACAGTTGGGTTTATCAGGCCATCAAGGAGTTGGGGAAAGGCTCAATGCTAAGCTGGTGAGCTCATTACAGAGCCAAGAACACCTACACCAGAACTAGCCTAACCTCTAAGACACCCACACACACCCAACACAAGGAATCAGTCCCTTCTCTGCTACACAGTCCCTCATGCCCTGCATTCCCTTCCAGTGCTATTTAGGGGTGGTGGAGAAGAAGGCCAGCCCTCTAGCTCTGTTTGTGTGGTTTCCAGCCACCAGGTTTGTCAAACAAAACTAAGCCCCCATCCCTGCTCCTTACACAGTCTGAAGACCTACCATTGCACGCATGCAAACAAATCAGTTGTTCACAGCTTAAACAGGGAAAACGAGTCCCAAACGAATTCCATAGTCACAACAAGAGGAAAAATAGCAGTCCATCTTGGACAACTAAGCAGCGGAGAAGACTTACACACAGTCCCTCATTGGGGAAGAAACTACATACTCTCATCTTGTGCGTGAGGGAAACTTGCACCCGACCCCAAAACACAAGGGAAAAACATATGCACATCCTCAAATCGGTAAGGGAGACCCCAGCAACACAGCAAGTAGCCGAAAACGTGAATGGTCCCTTCACAACAAATCGTGGATGAAGGAGCACAGCTCCCAGCCCACTGAGTGAACCAAAACCAGGACAAATCCTGTGCATGCGATTAATGAAGAAACAATAGTCCCTGCGTGAGGAGGAATAGCTCCGCTCATGCACACGGATGGACAAAACGAAAGGCAATGGCCCCTGCGTGAGGAGGAACAAACAACAGTGAGGAATGAGCAGACCATGGGGACAACGCGCAGTGGAGAGGATGAATGAATGAATGAATGAATGAAGGGGGTGAGTGGTTCAGCACTGTCATGGAGAGAGTAGTGTGTCTACGGGAGTGATGGTGGTGGTATCTTTTTCCATTGTGAAGCCAATAGTGGTGGAGTGTGCATGTGGGTGAGGACTAACAGTCCTGCCACCTCACTCCCAAAACAATAACTGCCTCAACCACCACCAACAATTCTTAATGGAGGTGGTTAGGTAAACAAAGAAAGGTGACACATGTGTATTTTCCCTCATTGGCCCAAGGTTTGACAATTTCCCCCACCCTTATCCTTGTGAAAATCATGCCCCTTCTCATTTTAGTTGTCGCGAATGTAGCTGGTTGAGTTCATTTTAATTAAAGATGCATGTTTACATGATACTGAACTTGATATGTATCCCGCATGCCCCGATATACCATCGGTGACAAATTTAAATCCAAAACATAGCTTAACCGATCAGTGGTGGGGCCTTGGCCTTTAGCTCCACATCATGATCATTTACAATATATAAATCATGTACATCTAATGCAATGGGTCAAAACCGGGGCGTTACACTGATAGTATGTTTTCACAACATGGGTATAGTTATATTTCTGTTTTGTACTATATTGAAATGTGATATTTACTGTTCTGTATGGCCCATTGGGGTATGGACAGTAGTGTTTGATGATGTACCAGGTTACCTTTGGTTCAATAGAAAATCAAGGAACTGTTTTTTTCGATTGAAAAAAACACTTAAAATACAAAAAACGAATGAGAAAAAAGCATGAACAATAGCTTTAACTTAATTGTATAAAACCATAAAGAGGTTATGCATTTAATGACATTTCATAACTAAAGTATGTTATTTATTGTCAAAATAATTGAAATGAACTAACCTTTGAAGCCACGTGGATTCAACATCTTACAATATGATAAGGTTGAAGAATGAGTCAAAAGTTATTTTCCCCTTCTCTTTCATCATCTCTGAAGCAATTGCCTAAGAAACATACAAGATGAGATCAACATACCTACAAATTGTATTCAATGAAACTTTCATTTACATATATTTCTTTCATATCATGAACCTTTATTTAGAACAAATAATTTCTAGCCTAAAAATTACCCCAATAACTAGCATTAGGATGAAATCCTTCTTTAATCTTTTGATGGATGAGGAAGATACACAATAGCATGAAGCACATTCTTTACCATCTTAAGACATTTTAGTATTAAATACCTGTAACTACAATTTAAAACAACAATATAATAGTTAGAAAAATGATTATAAGAAAAATAAAGTTTACTTGATAAGCGTAGTTTTGTCCTTTCCAACTAAGGTTCCACATTTTATTTTTTTTAATAACCTCTTGCTCCAATATTTTTTTCCACTTTGCTTTATGAAATGTGGTTTGACTATATTTTTATTTCTAACCCATTCCCATCTCAAAGCATTTCTAGTATTTTTCATATATTCAACAACACTATGGAGAATTTGCTTGGGAGGTACAATTGCATAAACTTTATGCATACGAGATACCAACTCATCCTTCTTGGATTTCTGTGCAAAATAAATAAATAAAAAAGTTAATTTAATCTATATGAGATATTTTAAGATTTTTAGTATCATAATAATAACATGAAATGTTGTATATGAAACATACAAAATGCAACAATGAGTAGAATATATACATTTTTTAATATGAAACATGAACCATTAAGTCAAGTATATAAATTTAGACAACATAAATTAAGCATGCAATCTATGAAAAAATATATAACAGTCACGTTTTACCTTGATGATGAAAATATCTAGTAATTGTTGGACCAAATAATATCAATGCTTCACGATAAAGTATGTCTCTCCATGCTCTCCTAGCTTCATCATTTAACACTTACCCTTTTTCATTTAAATTGACTGTAAATGGCATGCCATTGCTCACCTCTCTTCTAACATATCCATTTGGATGTTTTGAAGGAGGTGCATGAGATGCACCAATAGATGTTATAGCTGGTTCATGTAAGGGAGGAGATTGATTTTGCAGTCCATCAAAATTAGCGCCTTCTTCTATAACAATGATATTACTCATGAGCAATATGGTAGAATATATTATTATGTTCATATTCTATGTAATTACAAACCTAAAATTAATAAGTAGAAAATAAATGGTTATTTACCTTGTCATATCATCAAGAAATATTTATGTGAAATAGTTTTGTTGTATGTTGCTTAAATTGCATCTCTTATGAATGGATTTACATTATCCCTAGTAAACCACTCTTTATATAATTGTAAATTATCCATTTCAAAACCAGTATCTAATGTGGGATCCACATTATAACAAGGATCAATTACTACTGATATATATACATCATCTATAAAATTTGAATGTGAAGATGGTGTTCTAGATAAACTACTTCTTTTCAAAGGTATTTCATTAATATTTGTGCCTCCAAAATTTGTGTTTCTCATAACATCATTTACACTCTTTGTACAAATAATACACATTGCTTGTTTTTTTGTTTGCATGTTGAAGCAAGAGACCTAATTCAATGTTAACATGTTTCCCAAAAGTTAGAGCTAGTTTTATACACTTCATTGTACTAGTCCATGAATGAAGTGCAAGTGAAATTTATATATCATGAAAGAATCAATCATCTAACTATATGAAATAGAGTAATAAGTATTATAAAATAAACACTATGCAAATGAATTAAAATAATTACTAGAACCATAAGAAAATTAGTAACACTAAATCAAATGGAAAAATTGGACAATATTTTCAACATAAAGATTATTTTGGAAAATTTAAAATTCTTAACACATCCTTCAATATCTAACTTTCCCTGACAAAAAACAAGTTTCTAATAAACAATTCAATTCTATAAGAAAAAAAATCATCGATCTGTAAGCTTTCTATAGATAGTAAAAAGAAAAACGTTGTGAATCAATATAATGATAATACATATAACATTCTTATCACATTATATTGTCTTAGTAAGTCTGAAATTACGTCATTTATACATTTATAGAATTTTTTTCCTTGGCTTGTTCCTAAATGAAAAATAGACATAAAAATCAGGAAATCTTTTTATTATATTTTTATATTTCAATTAATAAACATTTCACCATAATTAAATATGAGATTTTTTTCCCAATTTATGTACTTTTAAAATATTAATTATGTAATACGAAAAATTGGATCTTCTATGATAAACAAATTTCCTAAAAATGCAAATGTACAATATTTGAAACCACTAGATTATCTTTAGAAGACAAGTTAAAAAAAAGGTTTTGCAATTTTAATATGTTAGAAGAGCTCTCAGTGAGTTTCCTAAACCTATCCTTGTAGTAGATTTAAAAAAAAACAACCTTAATTCAAAACTAATGGACAATTTTTCAAGTAGAATTATTCTTAAAATTTCTCATTAATCATCAAAAAAAGTTGAATATACATTGTAAGGTCCAATAATGTCTTCTTGTCCATTAACCTCATCGTTTGAGCTATCATCAAATAAACTTTGCTCCAGGATAGGTTGGTGTTCATGTAAATGTTGAAAGGCTCTTATTGATCTAGGATTACACTCAATAACAAATGACTTTGAGCATTTTGTAGGATTACACTCAATAACATCATAAAAATATCTGCTCACATTGGTGAGGGAAAACATATGGTTCATTTATTTTCTCAAACCCACTATGGTTGATGATACAAAATCAATTTTCATGCATATATGTTGTTGGATGATTTCCAACCACAATATTTCTAAACCACTTAACATTAAATAATACCACCTTAAAAGATATAAAGTTAAGCTCTAAGATATCTTCAATTAATCCATAGTATTGCAAGGTGTTTGTTTTTAAGTTTCCATCATGAACATGTGACTGGCAATATACTGTAAACTATGCAGTAATGCTACAGTCAAATGTTTGTCGATTTTCATCTACCTTTTGAACCTGATAATGATGACCCTTGTACCACATCCCCTTGTAATGTGTCACCTTATTCTTGCATGGCCCCTTTAAAATGTCCAATGCATATGTAGTAACCCTTTCATCACTATCTCTACATTCCCTTGGTACTCTATCCCTAAAATATTTTAAACTAATAGTTGGAGACCAATCCAAAAAAAAAAAATTCATTATTGTTGAGTATGAAGATGAATTATGACCACCCCAAGATACATATGAGTAACCACGTCTTTCTTTGGTGTCATGATGTGTTTGATAGTTCTCCCTCCATACATTTGTGTGCTCATTATTTATTGCAACATATAGTAATAAAGACTCCATTTAAGTAGCACCTACAATCACAAACATAAAACACATTATACCATCATAATAAAAAATTAGACACTTGTACCATATATGGATATAAGTTTAATCACCTTTAATTTCCCTAGTTTTCGCTCGTCATGTGAATACATGCCCTTCAATTTTTTTACTTTTATTTGAGTCCCGTAGTTGTGGCCCTTCAAATTATCTTTAGAAGACAAGAACTTACAGGAGGTGATAGATAAATTGGAATATGTGTAGAGAAGAGTTGCAAAGCTAAATGACCTTATAACAAAACTTTCACCGGCTGAAATAATGACAAAAATCACGGCAAGTAAGTAACTATAGACAAAGATCAACAAACTGTGGGAGGAGCAATAAAATACGAGCCAAAGGGTAGAGTTGTTGCAGAACAAAGCAGTATGAGTTCCTCATATTATTGCATGC
>LPNX010369875.1:41541-42950 GCA_001517045.1 Pseudotsuga menziesii | reverse complement strand
ATATCCCAAATGAAAAATGAAAAAAGTGAGAATCCAAGTCTCACAAATGTATTTTCATTGGTTATTGCGAGGATTATAAAGTGTACAGGTTGTTTGATCTCTCTAGACAAGGTTTCATTCTTAGGTGAGATGTTCGCTTTGATGAAATCTCTCTTCCTACTGATTTTGTTGAACCTTGTGCTACCTTGAATTTTCCTTCACCTTATATTACTCCTTCCAAAGTTTCTATTCCTATTATTGACCCTAGTTCACCCTCTTCTTCAAGTGATCCACCCAAATTTGAAGATACTAGTTGTTGGGTGTGGAACCTAATTATTATTTTAGTTGTGTTTGAACTACCAGATGATGAACATAAGGGGGGTTTAGGAGCGGGAGCCCTCGAGGAATTTTTTTGGCCATGTTTTTGTCATTTTTTCCCATTGAAATGTGGTGAAAATTTCCTTGTAAAATGTTTTAATTTCGTAGTCAATCTGAGCCATTCATTAGATCTTAGATTTGACAGTAGAAATTATGTTAGGGATTTTATCCCTAGAAGGAAACCCTCTTTATTTATGGTGAATTGTATTACAGATGTGTATTGGATGTAAGTTGATATATAAAACAAAGTTTACTATAAATGTTCAGATTGGAGAACATAAATCTCAATTACTATAAAAATGATTCTCTCAACAAGAAGTTATAGATTATACTAAAACTTTTTCTTTGGTTGATAAAATGAACATAATAAGAACTATTATTTCACTTGCTCCATTGTACCAATGGGAAATGCACCAAATGGATGTCAAAAATGATTTTTTGAATGGTGATATTGGTGAAGATATTTATATGCAATAATCACTTGACTTTATTACTACTGAAACCTCAAGTTTGGTATGCAAAATTAACAAGTCTTCATATAGTCTTAAGCAAGCACCTAAAGCTTGGTATCAAAATATTGATGCTTATTTATTGAAGAATGATTTTAAGTGATGTGTATCTGATCCAAATATGTATGCAAAGCACTTTAACGCTACTACATATGGCTCAATTTTCCCAAGAAAATTTGCCACGAAACAATGAAAATTGATGTTTTGTGGAAAAAAAAGTTTATCTTTTTGGAAAAAATTGAAAATTTCCCCGATGTTTGTCGCAATAGCGACAGTATTGGCATGTCGTCGCTATAGCGATGAAAGTTTGTCGCTATAGAGATGACATGCCAATACTGTCACTATTGCGACAGATATCTACGACTGTCGCTATTGCGACGAAAGTCCATTACTATCGCTATTGCGACGAAAGTCCACTACTATTGCGATGAAAGTCCACTACGAAAGGGATATTACACTCATGTTGTATTATTTTTTCAGTTCTGGTCTAAGGAGGAGAATGAGATGGTATAAGTTTCTATCAACTCTATGTTCTCAGCCTCT
>LPNX010369875.1:21541-36541 GCA_001517045.1 Pseudotsuga menziesii | reverse complement strand
TAATTGAACTCAACTTGGATTTCACTAGAATCATACATGAATGTTTTAACAAGAACACAAGTTTAAGACTAGTTTATGACTAGTGGAAATATCTTATATGAATTAAGAATGTTGTCTAATTATAAGAGTGAAGTTGTTATATGGGATAGGAATTGGATCAGGATGTAAATCTAGAGTTATAAATAAGGGGTTTATTAAATTTCTAGATTCTAGATGTTTTAAATGTTAGACTTTATATGACTTAGACGTTTTAATAGTTAGTGGCTACATTAGGGGTTATAGGTCATATGTGTTATCGCAATAATAAATTAGGGGTTATAGGTCATATGTGTTATCACAATCATAAATTAGGGGTTATAGGGTTTCTATTAGTGGTACATTGGTTATGGGTCATATTAATGATTATTAACGTGGGTGATTGTAGGGGTAAACGAGTTGTGACAAATACAGGTTAGAGATTATTTGTGTCGAGAGTCATATGTGTTAAGGATATAAAGGTTTATGAGCTATAGGGGGTTAAGTATTATAGTTATAATAGCTATGTTGGAGTTTATAGTGGCTATGTGTTAATGTTTAAAGGTTTATGAGCTATAAATGATTAAAATTATGATCCTCATCCTCATCATCACTGTTTGTTCATCATCATCATCCTCGTTGCCATCATCCTCATCCTCATCATCATCATCCTCATCGTCATCATTATTAGCATCATCATCAGTACCATCACCATCATCATCATCATCATCATCATCATCATCGACATCAATGCCATTTTATATGAATGTGAATCAATGCATTGTTAAAAATTCCAATTATGTACAAATCCCTGAAATGCACTTCCATTCACTACTCCTCTTCCATGTACATGGTAGTCCTTTCCATGTACAAATCCCTGAAATGCACTACCATTCACTACACCTCTTTCATGTACATGGTAGTCCTTTCCATGTACAAATCCTTGAAATGATGACGATGACGATGTTGATGATGAGGATGAGGATGAAGCGGATGAATCTGATGATGATGAGGATGACTCCGATGATGACGAGGATGAAGAATTCGAATGACATTGTAGCAATGTTGAATTCTAGGAGGTAATATGTCATGACAACATATTGTTGCATAATGTATTATGTTTACGTCTATTTTGTTATGTTTAAGCCACCGTTATCATAATCATTGACATCATCATCATCGTCATCATCATCATCATCATCATCATTGTCATCCTCACCATCAACATCATCGTCATCATCAACATCATCATCATCATCATCATTACCATCATCCTCATCATCATCCTCATCCTCCTCCTCCTCCTCATCACCATCATCATCATCATTGTCATCATTGAAATCATCATCATCATGATTATCATGATCAATATCGTCGCCATCATCATGATCATCATTGTTATCATGATCATCATCTTGATCATGATCAATATCAATATCTTCATCACTAGCTTCATCATCATCATCATCGTCATCTTCTTCATCTTCATCATCATCATCATCATCATCATGGTGATGATGATGACGACGACGACGACGACGATGATGATGCCGACGATGATGATGAACATGATGATGGTGATGGTGATGATGATGATGATGATGATGATGATGATGATGATGAAAATGATAATTATGACGATGATGATCATGATGATGGTGACGATGATGATGTCGATTAATACGATGATGATGATGATGATGATGATGATTAATATGGTGATGATGACAGTGATAATGATGATGACGACGATGATGATGACAATGATGATGATGGTGATGATGATGATGATGCTAATGATGATGATGATGATGGTGATGATGATGGACATGACGACGATGACGACGATGACGACGATGATGATGTCAAATAGAAGAGTGAAAGGGGAACCACATTAATCATAAGATTTTAGAAGAAAAAAAATCCCATTCCGAAATTTGATCAAAATTATGATAACATCAATCCTCATGGGTAAAAAAGTTGCAAGGATTCTTAGGTTAAACCCCATGGATGATTTAAAAAAAACAATTTTCTACCCTACACCTTCATGATCCAATGTTTGATTAGGTGAAAATGGTGAAACAATAGATTGAGGAAGAAGAGTGTATATCATAGTCACATGGGATCTTTGTGATAGAATTTTATCAAACTTTTGAGACCCTCAGGTAGAAATATCATTCTATGGATCTAAAAAAATGAGGAAAACTAAAACCATGTCCATATATTCCAGATAATTCAAACAAACTAGCATGTTAATGAAATACATAGCACCATGTTCCTAAGATAGTGACTATGTACATCGATCGGTTGAATGACCACAAAAAGGATTTATGCGTGTTGACTCTTCATATTCACTTGATGAACATGAATAATAACAATAATCTTACATTAAAATTTACCATAACCCTAAGAATTAGATTTGAAGTTGCACTCTAATTATCAAGGGGCTTGTTTCACTATAAAGTTCATGAAAAATTGTTCTTATTTTAGCAATGTGGATTTTTCTTTAAGTTAATTAATAAATGAAGTACTTTGGATATTTCATATTAAAGTTGAACACCTCATTATGGGGATTCTAGAGTGGCCATTGATTAGTGTAAAGAAAAGGCCCCCTCACAACTTTGCTGCCCATTCCTACATATGAAGAGATTGTGAAATTAAAGAAACACTTTCTTAGTTTTATCTTCCAACATGTCTATAGAGAAAGCAAAACATTGGTTGATTCTCTTTCTAAGAATAGGCTTAAGGTGGACATTGGCTACTAGATCAAGTTAGACAAGTTAGATCATGATGAGGTGACATATGATCCATATTTATACCCTGGATAAACATATCATAAGTTTTGGTTCTATACCTAGATCTATATAAATTACATCATTATTGTTTTTTTCAAAATAAATCACAATCTTAATTTTATCTTCTCTCCTAAGATCCTTCAGCTATTTTTTTTAATATCTATGTTAAAATTGAAGAACTAGTTATAATATCTTAATTTTTTATTACCCTCTCACTCTTTATTTTATTTTATATTTATTATTATTATATTTTCCACTAATTATAATAATAAACATGAAAATTCTAGATAAATACATAAACGCCCAAGTTAAATTAAAATTCCGAGATCCGAAAAGAATAAAACAGCATCGTAGTCTGTTTTTGTTTTGTTTCGTTTCACTGTAGAGGTTTAGTTCGGGTTCGGTTCTCGACCGGCATTGTGTGTGTGAAAATGAGCGGGAAAGATTCCTTCTCAGCCCCGCGGGCATACTAGGCAGCCATTTACGAGAGCGATGGACATGGCCATAGTTACAAGGTGTGTATATTTATCGTTTCTTTAATAGCATGAGAATTCACAGAATTTTATTTGAGATGGAAATTCAATGATCTTTATTTAGATGGAGATTTAGAGAACTTATTTGATATTGAAATCCACAGGTCATGCAGAAGAGGAGGCTATGCACATACAGAGGAGGGTTTGCAGCGGTCCGATGGTTTGTAGAGAGGGTTTGCAGAGGCCGACAGAATGCCCCAAATCGGTGAGTACCCTAGAATGACTGAGCATGCTCCAGTTTTATTGATATTATACCCTCCATTAATTTCTTAATTTCTACCCAATGCAGGTGTTTATTAGTTCGGGTTGGGAGGAAGGAACTCACTGCTGGTGGCTGGGAGAAGAGAAGACGGGATGCTGTGAGATTAAGAAATGCTGCACTGTTTACACCAACCCTGTTCGCACAGTTAAAAAGCACCCGCCCTTAAGTAAGCTCATCAATGGTCTTAGGTTTAAAGAAAATAATTTCCCTCCTTAAATGAATTTTCCTCCTTAAACGATTTTCTAGACCCTAGGTGAATAAACTACATCTGGGTATGCTCTTGGATATTAAAATTAATCAGTCTGATCAACTCTTAAATAGGTGTTTCGATGGGATATGAAACTAAATACTGCAAGATTCCCACTTCATTGCATTTGTCAAATGCATAGTTTGTACGCCACAAACACACCAGCATTAAAGAAAGACATGACATAAGAGGTATTTAACATTGAGATGGATGATATTCATTAATTAATATACATGCCAGCAGGCACATAGGAGAATTCAATGCTACTTATGTCCTTTCCAACCTTTAATCTTCCAGCTATTGCTTTTCTTATATTTTGACAGCCAAAGTATTCAAACAAGCACAAACTAACTTCTGGCAAATCTCTGTTGTCGCTGCAATTTGGAAATTACCATTTGCATGGAATGGAATTCCCTATGCTGAGATGTTTTTTGATTCTTTTCTATGTTTCATCATACCATCCTTTCTGAATACAACTTGAAAGAGAAAATCATGAATACCATTATTTACTATAATATCATGAGGGAATGCAACAAAACTAGGGATGAAGATTTACTAGATCTACACATTTAGGTGTACATAACAATTAAGGACCTCTAAACTATGGACATCCCTCCCTCCTTTGAATGCCAAGTGTCTTCAATGAGAATAGGACATTATCCATTCATGCTAATAAAATTCATGGAAGGTGTCTCTCTATAATGGAAAAGCCTCCTCAAAACTCTTCAAATAATAACTTCCCCATGCTTTGGAACATGAGCTGATTGTTAGATGCTTTCCCTAAAGCTAGGACATTCCTCCAATCAAGGGGTTAATCCAACTAAATCCTTAAATGGTTGATTCGGTATGGATACATGTGCAAGATTTTCTTTGATCCATGTTCCAGTAACCATATTTCCTTAAATATACCAAAACAATGGAATGCTCCTCCTAAATCAACCTCAATTTCCATCATAGATACTTCAATAAGTGGAACATTTTTTCTCTTCTTGATGCATTGAGGGCTTAGGCTTTCTCTTTTTAGCTTTTTTCGCTTTTTCTCTTCTTGATGCATTGATGATGAGTGATCCTCCCTTTTGCTGAAGATGACTGATGTGAGGTGCACTCTACTAACAGAGAGAGCTTGGTCAAGACTGATGAAAGTCTGCCCCACCGTTGGATCATTATTTCTCTCTAAATACTGGTTCTCCCATTAATGTTTAGATTCCTTTAAAATTGGTAGGACTAGAATTTAATCTTTTAACTTTGTTGTTGTTGTTGTTCAAAATTTGGTTAAAATGGTTGGAATGGTAGATATAAGAATTGTAGAAATAAAGTGTTATGAACCAACCAAAAGCTCGCATTATTGGTGGATAATGGTTGAAAAGATTAAAATCATTAAATCTTTAGACAAATCTATGTTATGTAA
This sequence comes from Pseudotsuga menziesii, assembly GCA_001517045.1. Taxonomy (NCBI): domain Eukaryota; kingdom Viridiplantae; phylum Streptophyta; class Pinopsida; order Pinales; family Pinaceae; genus Pseudotsuga; species Pseudotsuga menziesii. The sequence goes on along the minus strand of LPNX010369875.1, from coordinate 31,281 downwards.
ATGGAGAAAGTAGTAAAATGGTAGTTATATTCCAATCATTTTTCCCCAAAATCCGGTGCTAATGGTTAAAATTGTAGATATAAAATGTTATGAGTAGGACCAAAAAAAGACAAGATTGTTAGGTAATGGTTGAAAAAGTCAAAATCATCTATTTTTTTAGAGAGCTCCATGTTGATAATCGAGGAAAAGTAGTTGAATGGAGTAGAAAAATGTTTTAGTTGTTATTTGTATTTAGACAGTTGGAATTGGTTAGATATGAGAGGATTTGGACTTCTTTTTTAATTATTTTCAAATCATTTTTTCCCAAAATTCAGTTTGAATTATTGGATTCCTAGTATAAAGTGTTATGAGCTGACCAAAAGATGGTGCTATTTGTGGATAATAATTGAAAAAGTCAAAATAATCTAATCTTTAGACAACTCCATGTTGTATGAATGGGGAAAATAGTGAAATGGTAATTATATTCTGACGATTCTCTCCCCAAAAGAGGTGAAAATAGTGAAATGGTCATTATGTTATGACCATTTTCCCCCAAAATCAAGTGAGAAATAGTGAAATGGTAATTATATTATGGCCATTTTTCCTGAAAATTGGGTGCGAATTGTTGGAATTGTAGGTATAATGTTAAGAACCAAGAAAAAGATGGCACTATTGGTGGGTAATGGTTGGAAAAGTCAAAATCATCTAATATTTAGAGTGCTCCATGCTATGTAAATGGGGAAAATTAGTGAATTGGAGTAACAAAGTGCTTTATTAGTTGTTATTTGTATTTAGAGACTTGATGTTTTATTAAATTTTGGTGGATAGCAAGAAACCTAAGTAGCACCTTCTTTTCAGCTATTTAAATGACATTTTCTTTTCACTTACATTTGTTGTCATTTGCGTATATGTTTTATGGTTTTCTATTTGAACTTTTGAAAGTCTTAGTGAGACTTGGACTAGCATACACATAACTTAGTACTTCAAGCTCATTGGAACATTTTGTATGAGATTTCATAAACCCACAATTTAATATAAGTGTTGGATGTGGAAATGTGTTCATCCATATATATGTTTGTCTCTTTTAAGAAACTTGTGTTTCATAGGAGGATGCTAAATGATAGACGACTTGCATTTTTTCAACAATTTTTCCCAGAATCCAACAACACAATTTTTATTGAAATTGCAATTTTCATTGTTCAAATTTCAATTTTGATTGAAGAAATGCATTCATCGACCTCGATTGCCTAAAGGGAACCCTAAGTACATGCAATTACAACAACTTAACATTATAATTTCATCAAATTTCGCCGAATTTTTAATTGGGAATATCGTTGGAAAACATGTGCAACTCATCAACTGTTTAACTTACACCATCTTTATATATTGTGTGCTATGAGTTTGATATTAATAGGCTTGTTCATTGTTGTTGTTGTTTAAGTGTCCGTGATGTGTTGCATTAGTTTTGTCATAAGGGCTAGATTGGGGCTTGTATCCATGTCTACGAATAATTTCAACTAAGGACAACTTGCTGAGCAAAACCATTCTAGGAGAACGTTAGTTCCAATGAAGTGAATATGTTGGGAAAAATTATAATTAGAAGAATCACAATATAGAGTAGTAGTATAGCACACAAAAGGGGAGAATGAATATAAGCATGAGGCAGAGGGAGGCATAATTGAGATGCAAATGAAATCACGTAAATGTTGATGGAAATTTTAATTATAATAGATTCCATGGTTGCATTGTAGAGAAGAGCAGATGCAACAAATGGTCATGATCTGAACAATAAGTCAAATTCTCAAATGTATCAGAAATTACCGTGATTTGAAATTTAACCTAGTCTCAGATCATGTTCATTGAAATCTTCTAGGACTCTCTATATAGAATTTTTACAGATCAGTTCACTGTGAGAGGGAGATGTTGGAGACTTTCACCAGGGGTGATCTCAAGTGTCTTGACCCAATGAGAGGATATTTGCAGCTATGATAGGTTGTTGCAGGACTTGCTAACCTAGGAAGATAGGTGCAATATGGGCCCTATATTACTCCAATAAGTACATGGGAAATACTTTGTCAAAGTCATGGTTCACTTGGACCATTTTTCACAATATTTGGGAAAGAGTGATGAAGTGGCGTGATCAATCCATGCTCTTAGACCAAAACACTTTCTTTTTCACTATCACAGGGGTTGAACTATTGTAGGTTTGGCCCTACTAGATTAAAAAAACTCATTTATATGCCTTTTTAACTACAATATATAGCTAATCACACCATAAATTCACAATTAAATTTTCTACCAATATGAAGACTATTATCTTGAAAGAACATATTCCTTGGAGGAATGTGTAAAGGTCGTAAACACAATTGTCTGGCATGGTCCTGTACTTCAAAACCACAAAATTTGTTAATATACAAAATCTGAGTTCATCTTCTTTTTTGATCAAAATGTCATAATAACAAAGCATTTACGTAGAGTCCCATGCTTAAAAGACTCAATTAGTAAAATAAATATGTGTAAACTATATGTGCTTCTATTCCTTATGAGAATATCATAATTGAACCGGGTTAAATCAAGGAATGTTTTCCCACTCCTATTTGGGACCTGCTTGGAGGGCCTTGGAAAATAATCTTGTCAGAAACTAGCCCCAGTTCAGAAGGGATCCTAATGTGATGTAAATATATAATAGAATAAGGGGTACAAATGTGCCACATGCCTTTAGAGAACATGACTAATTAACCTCCCATCCCTATTATGAGGAGTATGATAAGAAAGGTGTTGAAGATCGCGTTGATTATCTCATGGATATCAATATGTCATTCCACCTCAATGATAATATAAATATGTGTAAATACTTCCCTCCCCCACCTGAATCACCTGGTTTTCTCATGAGCTAAGAGGAAGAAGAGATACAAGAGAAGGCATTTTTACAACATGATGACGAACCCTTGGATCTATCCCCTGCTCATCTCGATATGGTGTTTGATAACATCATGACTGAGGTTAGAAGAAAGTATGATCTCTGGTGGTGTAAAGGATTTAATTAATCAATTTTGTCTATGCCACTCTTGAATATGATCTCAAATATGTGTGGCTTTGTCTTTCCAGAAGGTCGACAAGAGTTCGGTATCGACGTCGTAATGTATGGGTAGCTAGAAATGATTAAGAAAAGTCATGGCAAGGTCATTAAACGTAGTGTATCCCCCCCTGAGAACTCTATATACCATTTCATTGTAGGACCCATGAGGGTGCATTGAAATAGAATCAAACAAATGTAATCATTGGTTAAGGAATTAGAAGAGCACCAAAGGTGGAAGGTTGTGACATGCTCACCAGGATCTTCACCAGCCTTACCTTAGAACTTGGGAATGTTTGAAGGAAGCTTGGTAGTGACTGCTGGCCATGCTGGATCATGAGACACAGGATCATTTGTCAATATTAACAAATCAGGTAGGTTCAAGTTCATAAGAAAAGGGAGCCTAGGTTGAGCCGGTCGATTCCATGCTCCTTGATAGGACTAGTTCGGATAATGTTTATTGCTATACACACCATGGCCTTGGCCAGTGGGATAATAAAATCCACCCATTTTACCCATGAAGAGCTGCATGGAAGCATTATAATGTAGAGTACCTTGAGTATGATGTGATAGTTTTGTCCGTAATACAGTCCATAAGAAGGTCCATGGGAAGCTCCATAGGCTGGACCATAAGACTGTCCATGAGATGGTCCATAGGTAGGTATATAGGAAGCTCCATGAGCTGTACCATGATATGGTCCATGAGATACTCCATGAGATGATACATAAGTAGGTATATAAACTACTGACACATAAGGAGGCACTTGGCCTTGTGACACTACGGTGTTAGCAGACGTAGGACGAACATGGCTTATAGTAGAACTCTGACCCAAAGGACCACTAGAGTTAGGAAGAGGATGCGTCAAAAAGGAATTTGAAGGAACAGGTTGAGAAGATGATGGAATATGTGAAGGAATATAGCTTGTACCCCCAATATTCACATGTCTTAGTTGAGGTCCCTGAATAGGAACACCAGTGCTAGGTCCGAGCTGTGTGTGTGAAGGAATTTCCACCACTGGAGTGGATGGTGCAATGTGACTACTACTACCAAACCTATCTGCATGGAAAGGAATGGAAGTGTCCCCAGGCGTAGTACCAGCGTCACCAACCGATTCGACATTAGGTGCTGGACCAGTCTCAGGAATATTAGGCATGCCATACCTAATGTGGCTAGTGCTGGTGGGTGCATGTTGAGTCTCTACACTCGGATAGTATAACCAATACTTGGGGTCAGAGCTAATGTAATCATGAAACTGTGATGGATATTCTTGTGATGGTCTAGCCCCATAAGGAATAGACTCAGGTGGAGTCCCATATGTGCTTGAAGGTTCAACTTCCATCACTGGAGGCGGGGAAGGGGGAAGCTTCAGGACCTCAGATCCATGATGACTCATAGTGAGATCTCTGTGTGAGTCAAAGTGATGACTAGTCCACCTGGACTGTTTGGCTCTCTCTCCTAAGGGAGGAGGAGAAGTAGAATGCGAAAGACCTGCTAAATGACGAGAGCGATGGGGAGCCTCACCCGAATCCATAATGACTCATTAAAAATAAAAGAATCTATATACCTACGCAACCCTAAGAAAACTAGCGTGCACAGAGTATACACATAAGAAAATCTAAAGCCAAATAGCAAGCAAACCAAGGGTAGGATAAGTAAGCTCTTGAATGAAGTAGGTATGTCTCTCCTAGGAGAGGCTTGAGACTCCCATACACAACAAGCAGAGGTTCCTAACCAATTATAGTGTCCCTCAGCTTCAATGCATATAGCAACTGTGATGTCCGACCCCTACCTAGCTAGGACGCCTATAGAATAACCTCTGTAAATACCCCCTTGATAACCTAGGTAAGGAAACTAAGGTCACCTCAATATAACCAATGCTGAGGCAGACGGTCATAGGAAGGATCAACTGTATGGGTAGGGTAGAAAATCCCGAAGCCTGAAAGCATAGCTGGTACCCTAGGGGTGCACCAGTAAATACCTTAAAGGCCTCCATATATGAATACAATCCTGGAAATATCTCTGGTGCTCACATAAAGTGACTAGGGCCATCCCAATCAAAATCGCATGCACTACCTCGTGCTTAACTCCCGTGCAAGAGGAGCGTCTTGAGAAACACTAATTATACCAAGGGTTTCACACTCTCACCTGGACAGACACCTAATTGTTTTCTTTAGTGGTATTGGAGAATTGAATCACAATGAACTGTTCCAAGACCCTAAAACCTATTCTTTTTGATGCACCCTAGAAAATAAAAGAGTGTAATTCATTTTATTAAGCATTTATTTTATTTGGATTTAAATTACTCAAAGGTTAAATGGTTGTGCAACTAATGAAGTTATGACACAACAAGAAGTAAAATGCACACCTAACAAGCAATGCAAATGCAATGTGTAGAATGAAAAACAGGGTATGCTACTACGTGAAGTGCAAGATTTTTCCTTCAAATGTAAGTGCAATCATTCCTATATGAAAATATGACTATAATTCACCAAGAAAACCTAATGCAAGTACCATGCAAATGCAAAATGCAAGCAATGCATAACTATGCAAAAAATAAAATATTTTTGTATTTTTGAATTAAATGAGATATGAAAGAAAAAAGATGACTCTACAACCCTCAAACTCTGCAACCACTCACAAATATTAGCCAAGCAAAGCACCAAGGTAAAAGATACCTAATGCACTAATCCCAAAACAAAAAGTAGAAAATGAATGACAAGAACATTTCAAAAAAATCAAACTAAAATCAGTCTCTGGTCAGAAACAGAGGGTGTATACTGACTCCAGAAGCATCCAAGAAGACTCAGCAATTATCCAAGCTCACCCAACAACAATTAATCCTCCCACAAAGGCCAAAATTAATGCATACGTGACTATTCTCAGTAAACCAACGTACACACATGAATGTTCAAGGAAAACCCGCGTGTATACGCGACTGTGAAAGATAAACCTGTGTACATGAAGAAAAAGGAAGAAAATAGGGAAAACATACAAGCCAAGACAAAATTTACTCCTTCAGGACCCTACTGGAAAAACATGCCCCCAGACCCGACACAAAAACAGAGAAATTAGAGCAATTAAAGTACATTGAATACCAAAAACCCCAAATAGAAACAACTAGGAACCTCCCCAGTATGGTTGCCAATTCTGTTACAGAGAGAAACTTCCTATGGCTTGTGGTGTACCACACCATATAGCTAGACATGAGAAATCAATCCTTTCCCAATATGCAAGAGAAACCAAACATATAACACTAAGGTACCTCGAATCATACCTTATTCCAGATGGTTGAAGTAGATCCCTGTTGAGCTTTTTCCAATCCCACTTGCACTAACAATTTTCTCTCAACAACAACAAACAAGACAAGCATGCTATATAATATGGTGTTATATCTACTCTAGCATATATAATAAACAATTTATAAGCAATTAAACATATCAATGGATTCAATATTCTTTCAAATGCACATTATTGGATAGGAAAAGTTATTTCTATTAATTAAATCAAAGATTACACAAGTGACAACCTTCGTCGGCACGTTTGCGAATCAGAGAAACCGAGTCCTCCACCACCTCAATCTTCCATCTCTCGATAGCAAGCTCACAAGAAAAGGCAAGCTTGGGAAGAACACAAAGTGCTCCAAAGGGACAAAGGGATGCAGAATCAAGTATATGCAAGCTATGGAAACAATGGACTATAGTTTCGTTGCTCTTCAATTCCTCCTCTTCAATGTATCCAAGGGGTTCCTTATATAGCACTCCAAAGGGGTAATGGAGGGTAAAATTTGAGTGATCTCAAGGCATATGGAAGGCCAAGAGCCAAGCGCTTTAGACACACATGAAGGAAAACTCCAAAAGTATTTGGATTTATGCACACATTCCAATGTACATGGGTTTGAGGTCAGAAGTCGCGTGTACACATGAGTAAGGGATTAAAAGTTGCGTACAACAATAAACATAGGTTTTTAGGGATGAACTTGGAAACATCAAAGTATAATATCAGTCCATGGGGTCTAAAGAGTCCACAGAGGGACAGGGAAGGCCATAAATATGTGATCAACCATGTGTTGTAAAATCAGATATAACAACATTCATGCTACTGGGCTAGAGAAATTTAGTCAAACAATCCATGCAGTGGATGAAGTTGTTTAGGACGGGCAACATGTGAGTGTTGGGGCCCTATTGGGCATAAATTATTTTGGATAAGTTGTGAAGAAGTTTTGGTGTGAGTGGGATCATGCCACAAAGTGGTCAAATTGAGCACACCCACAAAATAAGGAAGGGCACCAATGTAGTGGTAGAAAATAAGGGAAAGACAGTGGTCAATCATGTCAACCAAGAAATTGGATAGAAGTTTGTTAGATTTGTGTTTCCACTTAGTGGACTATGGGGTTCATGGGATCGATATAAATATGTAAAAGGTTGGGTAGATTAGGATGACGAAGAATTTATTATCTTTTTGTTGGTAAGTATCGTGATGATCTTGTTTTGTAACTGAAAGAGATTTATATGCATGCTATGTGCGTAGATCTACATGGTATTGAATGAAGAAGAGTGATAGATATCCAAGCTAAGTGCACAAAAATATCTGTAGTGATTGATACAAAAGGTATACAATTAACTAAGAACTTCCATGGTTTTCTCCCATTTTTGGTTTTCACATAAGAATCCCTTGTGTTCCTTGGTGCATTGTGTGTGTTTTTTGTGTGAATCATATGTTTTATTTATGGAATAATGTTATGTGGTAAATACAATATTCTGCACTTATTTAAGTTACAATATTACCGTGCAAATAATGTAGGAACTGGGGTATTCCTATGGTTTTGTTGATACCTATCGAAGCTTTGTTGATGGATTATTTCATAGAATAGTTTCCTCTTCCCTTCACTGCTACAAAATCATGGTTCTTGTTGTTACCATAGGTTCTTTGAGTGATATTTCACTTTCTTGAAGGAGATTCCGAAAGGGCCAGTATCTTTAGGTTTTTTGGTTTATTGTTAGTGAACCGGGTCTATAGAATATTAAGTCAACAATTGGTTTAGATTTTTTTGTTTAATTCTTATGACACTAAAAATCACACACAACATAAAGTATCTATAAGTGATGGTAATAATCTTTTATTTTTAGGATCTAATAATGCTAATGTTCCTAATGGTACGTTGGAAGATGTGTTTCATGTTCAAGAAATTCCCATCAACTTGCTTTCTATTTATCGTGCATGTCAAAAATGTTATGAATGTGAATCTTGGCTTGAAAAGTATGTGTTAAAACATATCAAACAAAAATTTAAAATTGTTTCTTTTGGTCCTTTTGATAAGAGTGTTGGATTATATAATTTTACTAGTTTTAATTCATGTAAAATCAACCTTTTTATTCCTATGTTGCTCATTCTGATGAACAAAGAAAATTATGGCATGAAATATTATGTGACTTGAATTATGGTAAAATGAAAATGATGTCTAACATGGTACATGTCTTACCTTCAATTTCATCCACTAAAGGTGTTTTGAAGGTTATGAGCCTTGGTAAATATCATGAGGAAATGTCTGATAAAGGTAAACCTTGGTGTGCCAAAGAACCATTGCAAATAATTCATAGTATTATTTTTGGTCCTCTTAAAACTCCTTTTTTGTCTCATGCAACCTATTTTATTACTTTTATTGATGATTAGAGTCACAAATCTTGGGTTTATTTTTTTTTAACATAAAAGTGAAACCCTTGGCATTTCAAAATTTTAAATACATGGTTGAGAATGAATAATATGGTAAAAACATTAATACTTTGATAATTGATAATGAGGGGGAATTAATTAAAAATTACTTTAATGCATGTTTATATAAGCATGGTATTCAACATCAAAATACTGTTCCATATACACCTCAACAAAACGAGGTAGCTGAAAGAAAGACTATAACTTTGGTTTAAATGCCTAGATGTGTGCTTTATTCTAAAGGATTAAAAAAATGTTTTTGGGTAACACTATTTATTGTGCTAACTATATTTTGAATAGAGTTCCTACTAAACAATTTTGCAGGTTACCCTTGAGGAAAAATGGAATAGAAAGAAACCCATTATTAGTAACTTTAAGGTATTTGGCAGTGAATGTTGGGATCATATCCCAAATGAAAAATGAAAAAAGTGAGAATCCAAGTCTCACAAATGTATTTTCATTGGTTATTGCGAGGAATATAAAGTGTACAGGTTGTTTGATCCCTCTAGCCAAGGTTTCATTCTTAGGTGATATGTTCGCTTTGATGAAATCTCTCTTCCTACCAATTTTATTGAACTTCATGCTACGTTGAATTTTCCTTCACCTTATATTATTCCTTCCAAACTTTCTATTTCTATTATTGATCCTAGTTCACCCTCTTCTTCAAGTGATCCACCCAAATGCTTTGAAGAGACTAGTTGTTGGGTGTGGAACCTGATTATTATTTTAGTTGTGTTTGAACTACCAGATGACGAACATAAGGGGGGTTTAGGAGCGGGAGCCCTCGAGGAATTTTTTTGGCCATGTTTTTGTCCTTTTTTTCCATTGAAATGTGGTGAAAATTGCCTTGTAAAATGTTTTAATTTCGTAGTCAATCTGAGCCATTCATTAGATCTTAGATTTGACAGTAGAAATTATGTTAGGGATTTTATCCCTAGAAGGAAACCCTATTTATTTATGGTTAATGGTATTATA
>LPNX010369875.1:1541-14041 GCA_001517045.1 Pseudotsuga menziesii | reverse complement strand
CTATTTAGTTATGTTTAAACCACCATTATCATAATCATTGACATCATCATCATTGTCGTCATCATCATCATCATTGTCATCCTCACCATCAACATCATCGTCATCATCAGCATCATCATTTTCATCATCATCATTATCATGATCATGATCATCACCATCATCCTCATCATCCTCCTCCTCCTCCTCCTCATCATCATCACCACCACCACCACCATCATCATCATCATCGACATCATCATCATCATCATGATCAATATCATCGCCATCATCATGATCATCATCGTTATCATGATCATGATCCTCATCACCATCTTCATCTTCATCCTGATCAATATCAATATCGTCATCATCGGCTTCATCATCATCATCATCATCATCTTCTTCATCTTCATGATGATGATGATGATGATGATGATGGTGACGAAGATGATGATGACGACGATGATGACGATGATGATGAAGATGGTGATGGTGATGGTGATGATGATGATGATGATGAAAATCATAATGATAATGATGATGATGATGATGATGGTGACGATGATGACGATGAAGATGATGATGATGATGATGATGAATATGGTGATGATGGCGGTGATGATGATGAAGATGACGACGATGATGACAATGATGATGATGGTGATGATGATGATGATGCTAATGATGATGATGATGATGATGATGATGAGGATGATGGTGATGATGATGGACACAACGACGACAACGATGATGATAATGATGTCAAATAGAAGAGTGAAAGGGAATTAGAGGAAATTTGGGGTCTAAAATGGGCCTTATAAAAAACTGTGCCATGGATGAGCTGGATTGAGTTGAATTTTTAAACCAATAGAATTTCAATATCTTTGGTCAACCATTATGGTTGAGTTGGACACATAATTCTTATGTGTCATATTTTTATTTGACAATAGCTAACTCCATATCAACCTCACCTTGGTTAAGTTCTTGAAAAGATCACCTCGAAATAAGATAAATAAACTTTATCTAATAAATATAGAATATTTTATTTGATCACTACTTCCAACTCCTCTAAAACATAACCTTCACATTAATTAAAATTGTAGTGGAAGCATTTTAAAATACTAAATACATTTATTAATCATTTAAAAAAAAGAAAACTAAATAATATTTAATTTTAAATAGACTTATCTTGAAATACTAAATAAAAGATATTTAGTATTTTTAATATTATTAAATAATATTTAAAAAATAAATATATTTAATTATTACATCCAAAAATAAATAAAACATTTAAATACTAACAAAATAAAAAATAAAAACTAATTTTAATATTGCTAAAATTATAATAAAATTTGATTTTACTTTTTTTCTCTCTTACCTACTTACCCATTAAACCACAATTTTTTATATTAATATAAAAAATAATATGAATATACATAGCTTATTGTTATTTATTTTATGTGATGTAATATTTTTTATATGAATTAATATAAAACTTATATTAAAAAATAATAGTGATTGTTTTAGTTTTTTAATACTATTATAATTATATTTTTCATTAAAAATAAATATATTTGAGTTTTACATTTATTAAATATATAAAAGTAGTGGTCTATTCATTTAAAAAAATAATAATATAAAATTCAAAAGTTTCCTATCATTTATTATGTGTGCACAGAATCTAAATATTTCATTAATATTTTTAATCAATATCTCTTAACTCTACATTAACTCAATATAATTGTCAACTACCATTAATCAGACGATTTAGGTTGACTTTCATTAGATTTTCATTGGATTTAATCTGACATGGCATATTTGTAGTGTGATGTGGTTTTTTTTATTATTTTCCTTAGAAGGCCCATTTTGGAACCCAAATTTCCTCTAATTGATCACATTAATCATAGGATTTTAGAAAAAAATCCCATTTCAAAATTTGATCAAAATTACAATAACATCAATCCTCATGGGTAAAAAAGTTGAAGGATTCTTAGGTTAAACCCCGTGGACGATTAAAAAAAAACAATTTGCTACTCTACACCTTCATGATCCAATGTTTGATTAGGTGAAAATGGTGAAACAATAGATTGAGGAAGAAGAGTGTTTATCATAGTCACATGGGATCTTTGTGATAGAATTTTATCAAACTCTTGAGACCCTCACGTAGAAATATCATTCTATGGATCTAAAAAAATGAGGAAAACTGAAACCATGTCCATATATTCCAGGTAATTCAAACAAACTAGCATGTTAATGGAATACATAGCACCATGTTCCTAAGATAGTGACTATGTACATCGATCGGTTGAATGACCACAAAAAGGATTTATGCGTCTTGACTCTTCATATTCACATGATGAACATGAAAAATAACAATAATATTACATTACAATTTACCATAACCCTAAGAATTAGGTTTGAAGTTGCACTCTAATTATCAAGGGCCTTGTTTCACTATAAAGTTCATGAAAATTTGTTCTCATTTTAGCAATGTGGATTTTTCTTTAAGCTAATTAAATAATGAAATACTTTGGATATTTCATATTAAAGTTGAACACCTCATTATGGGGATTCTAGATTGGCCATTGATTAGTGTAAATAAAAGTGCCCCCCACAAATTTTCCGCTCATTCCTACATATGAAGAGATTATGAAATTAAAGAAACACTTTCTTAGTTTTACCTTCCAACATGTCTATAGAGAAAGCAATACATTGGTTGATTCTCTTTCTAAGAATAGGCTTAAGGTGGACATTGGCTACTAGATCAAGTTAGACAAGTTAGATCATGATGAGGTGACATATGATCCATATTTATACCCTCGATAAACATATCATAAGTTTTGGTTCTATACCTAGATCTATATAAATTACATCATTATTGTTTTTTTCAAAATAAATCACAATCTTAATTTTATCTTATCTCCTAAGATCCTTAAGCTATTTTTCAAATATTCTATGTTAAAATTGAAGAACTCGTTATAATATCTTAATTTTTTTTACCCTCTCACTCTTTATTATATTTTATATTTTTCCACTAATTATAATAATAAACATGAAAATTCTAGATAAATACATAAACGCCCAAGTTAAATTAAAATTCTGAGATCTGAAAAAACTAAAACAGCATTGTAGTCTGTTTTTGTTTTGTTTCGTTTCACTGTAGAGGTTTAGTTCGGGTTCGGTTCTCGACCGGCATTGTTTGTGTGAAAATGAGCGGGAAAGATTCCTTCTCATCCCCGCGGGCATACCAGGAATCCATTTACGAGAGCGATGGACATGGCCACAGTTACAAGTTGTGTATATTTATCGTTTCTTTAAGAGAACGAGAATTCACAGAATTTTATTTGAGATGGAAATGCACTGATCTTTATTTGAGATGGAGATTTAGAGAACTTATTTGATATTGAAATCCACAGGTCATGCAGAAGAGGAGGCTATGCACAGACAGAGACAGAGGAGGGTTTGCAGAGGCCGACAGAATGCCCCAAATCAGTGAGTACCCTAGAATGACTGAGCATGCTCCAGTTTTATTTATATTATACCCTCCATTAATTTCTTAATTTCTACCTAATGCAGGTGTTTATTAGTTTGGGTTGGGAGGAAGGAAATCACTGCTAGTGGCTAGGAGAAGAGAAGACAGGCTACTGGGATATTAAGAAATGCTGCACTGTTTACACCAACCCTGTCCGCATAGTAAAAAAGCACCCACCCTTAAGTAAGCTCACCAACGGTCTTAGGTTTAAAGAAAATAATTTCCCTCCTTAAATGACTTTGCCTCCTTAAACTATTTTGTAGACCCCAGGTGAATAAACTACATCTGGGTATACTCTTGGATATTAAAATTAATCAATCTGATCAACTCTTAAATAGGTGTTTCGATGGGATATGAAACTAAATACTACAAGATTCCCACTTCATTGCATTTGTCAAATGCATAGTCTGTACTCCACAAACACACCAGCATTAAAGAAATACATGACATCAGAGGTATTTAACGTTGAGATGGATGATATTCATTAATTAATATACGTGCCAGTAGGAACAGAGGAGAATTCAATGCTACTTGCGTCCTTTCCAACGTTTAATCTTTCAGTTGTTGCTTTTCTTATATTTTGACAGCCAAAGTATTCAAACAAGCACAAACTAACTTTTGGCAAATCTTTGTTGTCACTGCAATTTGGAAATTACCATTTGCATGGAATGGAATTCCCAAATTGACAGGAAATTTGCATGGAATGGAATTCCCTATGCTGAGATGTTTTTTGATTCCTTTCCATGTTTCATCATACCATCCTTTCTGAATACAACTTTAAAGAGAAAATCATGAATACCATTATTTACTATAATATCATGAGGGAATGCAACAAAAATAGGGATGAAGATTTACTAGATCTACACATTTAGGTGTACATGACAATTAAGGACCTCTAAAAGATGGATATCCCTCCCTCCTTTGAATGCCAAGTATCTTCAATGAGAATAGGGCATTATCCTTTCATGCTAATAAAATTCATGGAAGGTGTCTCTCTATAATGGAAAAGCTTCCTCAAAACTCTTCAAATAATAACTTCCCCAAGCTTTGGAACATGAGATGATTGTTATATGCTTTCCCTAAAGCTAGGACATTCCTCGAATCAAGGGGTTAATCCAACTAAATCCTTAAATGGTTGATTCGGTATGGATACATGTGCAAGATAGTATTTGATCCATGTGCCAGTGACCATATTTCCTTAAATATGCCAAAACAATGGAATGCTCCTCCTAAATCAGCCTCAATTTCCATCATAGATACTTCAATAAGTGGAACATTTTTTCTCTTCTTGATGCATTGAGGGCTTAAACTTTCTCTTTTTTCGCTTTTTCTCTTCTTGATGCATTAAGGGCTTAAACTTTCTCTTTTTCGCTTTTTTGGCTTTTTCTCTTCTTGATGCATTGATGATGAGTGATCCTCTCTTTTGCTGAAGATGACTGAGGTGCACTCTACTAACAGAGAGAGCTTGGTCAAGACTAATGAGAGCCTGCCCCACCGTTGGATCATTATTTCTCTCTAAATACTGGTTCTCCCATTAATGTTTAGATTCCTTTAAAATTGGTAGGATTAGAATTTAATCTTTTAACTTTGTTGTTGTTGTTGTTCAAAGATCTGAATATTTGGAAAAAAAAATTAAGTTATTTTCAAAGTATTTTCCCCAAAATTCAGTTAAAATGGTTGGAATGGTAGATATAAGAATCGTAGAAATAAAGTGTTATGAACCAACCAAAAGCTGGAATTATTGGTGGATAATGGTTGAAAAGGTTAAAATCATCTAATCTTTAGACAAATCTATGTTATGTAAATGGAGAAAGTAGTAAAATGGTAGTTATATTCCGACCATTTTTCCCCAAAATCCGGTGTTGATGGTTAAAATTGTAGATATAAAATGTTATGAGTAGGACCAAAAAAAGACAGGATTGTTAGGTAATGGTTGAAAAAGTCAAAATCATCTATTTTTTTTAGAGAGCTCCATGTTGATAATTGAGGAAAAGTAGTTGAATGGAGTAGAAAAATGTTTTAGTTGTTATTTGTATTTAGACAGTTGGAGTTGGTTAGATATGAGAGGATTTGGACTTCTTTTTTAATTATTTTCAAATCATCTTTTCCCAAAATTCAGTTTGAATTGTTGGATTCCTAGTATAAAGTGTTATGAGCTGACCAAAAGATGGTGCTTTTTATGGATAATAATTGAAAAAGTCAAAATAATCTAATCTTCAGACAACTCCATGTTGTGTGAATGGGGAAAATAGTGAAATGGTAATTATATTCTGACCATTCTCTCCCCAAAACAGGTGAAAATAGTGAAATGGTCATTATATTATGACCATTTTTCCCCAAAATCAAGTGAAAAATAGTGAAATGGTAATTATATTATGGCCATTTTTCCTGAAAATCGGGTGCGAATTGTTGGAATTGTAGGTATAATGTTATGAACCGACAAAAAGATGGCACTATTGGTGGCTAATGGTTGGAAAAGTCAAAATCATCTAATATTTAGAGTGCTCCATGCTATGTAAATGGGGAAAAGTAGTGAAATGGAGTAACAAAGTGCTTTATTAGTTGTTATTTGTATTTAGAGACTTGATGTGTTATTAAATTTTGGTGGATAGCAAGAAACCTAAGTGGCACCTTCTTTTCAGCTATTTAAATGACATTTTCTTTTCAGTTACATTTGTTGTCATTTACGTTTATGTTTTGTGGTTTTCTATTTGAACTTTTGAAAGTCTTAGCAAGACTTGGACTAGCATGTATCATAACTTCATACTTCAAGCTCATTGAAACATTTTGTATGCGATTTCATAAACCCAAAATTTAATATAAGTGTTGGATGTGGAAATGTGTTCATCCATATATATGTTTCTCTCTTTTAAGAAACTTGTGTTTCACAGGAGGATGCTAAATGATAGACGACTTGCATTTTTTCAATAATTTTTCCCAGAATCCAACAACACAATTTTTACTGAAATTGCAATTTTCATTGTTCAAATTTCAATTTTGATTGAAGAAATGCATTCATCGACCTCTATTGCCTAAAGGGAACCCTAAGTACATGTAATTCCAACAACTTAACACTATAATTTCATCAAATTTCACCGAATTTTTAATTGGAAATATCGTTGGACAACATGTGCAACTCATCAACCGTTTAACTTACACCATTTTTATATATTGTGTGTTATGATTTTGATATTAATAGGCTTGTTCATTGTTGTTGTTGTTTAAGTGTCAGTGATGCGTTGCATTAGTTTTGTTATAAGGTCTAGATTGGGGCTTGTATCCACGTCTAAGAATAATTTCAACTAAGGACAACTTGTTGAGCAAAACCATTATAGGAGAAAGTTAGTTCCAATGAAGTGAATATGTTGGGAAAAATTATAATTAGAAGAATCACAATATAGAGTAGTAGTATAGCACACAAAAGGGGACAATGAATATAAGCGTGAGGCAGAGGGAGGCACAATTGAGATGGAAATGAAATCACGTAAATGTTGATGGAAATTTTAATTATAATAGATTCCATGGTTGCATCTTAGAGAAGAGCAGATGCAACAAATGGTCATGATCTAAACAATAAGTGAAATTCTCAAATGTATCAGAAATTACCGTGATCTGAAATTTAACCTGGTCTCAGATCATGTTCACTGAAATCTTCTAGGACTCTTTGTATAGAATTTTTACAGGTCAGTTCACTGTGAGAGGGAGATGTTGGAGACTTTCAACAGGGGTGATCTCAAGTGTCTTGACCCTATGAGAGGAGATTTGCAGCTATGATAGGTTGCTGCAGGACTTGTTGATCCAGGAAGATAGTTGCAATATGGGCCTTATATTACTCTAATAAGTTCATGGGAAATACTTTGTCAAAGTCATGGTTCACTTAGACCATTTTTCACAATCTCTGGGAAAGAGTGATGAAGTGGCGTGATTAATCCATGCTCTTAGACCAAAACACTTTCTTTTTCACTATCACAGGGGTTGAACTATTGTAGGTTTGGTCCTACTAGATTAAAAAAACTCATTTATATGCCTTTTTAACTACAATATATAGCTACTCACACCATAAATTCACAATTAAATTTTCTACCAATATGAAGACTATTATCTTGAAAGAAGATATTCCTTGGAGGAATGTGTAAAGGTCGTAAACTCAATTGTTTGGCATGGTCCTGTACTTCAAAACCACAAAATTTGTTAATATACAAAACCTCATTTCATCTTCTTGTTTGATCAAAATGTCATAATAACAAAGCATTTCGGTAGAGTCACATGCTTAAAAGACTCAATTAGTAAAATAAACACGTGTAAACTATATGTGCTTCTATTCCCTATGAGAATATTAGAATTGAACTGGGTTAAATCAAGGAATGTTTTCCCACTCCTCTTTGGGACCTACTTGGAGGGCCTTGGAAAATAATCTTGTCAGAAAATAGCCCCAGTTCAGAAGGGATCCTAATGTGATGTAAATATATAATAGAATAAGGGGTATAGATGTGCCACATACCTTTAGAGAACATGACTAACTAACCTCCCCTCCCTATTATGAGGAGTATGATAAGAAAGGTGTTGAAGATCATGTTGATTATCTCATGGATATCAATATGTCATTCCACCTCAATGATAATATAAATATGTGTAAATACTTCCCTCGCCCACTTGAATCGCTTGGTTTTCTCATGAGCTAAGAGGAAGAAGAGATGCAAGAGAAGTCCTTTTTACAGCAAGATGACCAACCCTTTGATCTATCCCCTGCTCATCTTGATATGGTGTTTGATAACATCATGACTGAGGTTAGAAGAAAGTATGATTTATGGCCAATCTCGAATGCATCAAATTTATGAAGGGAGGAGAAAAGAAGCTAAGAATGTGAGAAAACATGCATCTGTGGGTACCGAAGGTTCAAGGAACTAGGAAGGTTTCAAGGCCTCTAACTTTCAAAGAATTGTTACCGCATATCTTTTGCAACCTCAACAATTTTGGTAATTGATGCTTCCAATATATCAATCTTATCAACTCTGCTTTCAATATCTTTGTTTTTCCTTTCCAATTTTGGTATTAATGCCAAATTTTTATCCTAAAGTTGTTTATTTTTTTCTAAATGCTACTTTCAAATGATTTAAAACTTTTCTTGTAAATATGAAATTTGTTTCTCATGATGAGGTAGTGAAAATTCTATTCTTGTACGTTCTATTTACTTTCTAGATTCTTTAATTTTTTTCCATACGAGGAGTGTACTTATTCCAGCTGAGTAATAAGGTCCTTAGTATTGAATTCACTTTTATTTGTGGGTTCTACCCCATTATTTTCTTCAAATTTATTTGTTGGGATAGAAGGGATGGCTTCTTCTACACTGTCCATGGTAGGAATTTGTGGAACAATTGCTAGTTTCTTTACCACTTGGGATTTGGATCTATCTCTTTTTCCAATGATTTGATCCTTCGTATATTTTGAGGGGATACCTACTTGAGGTTTGAGAGGAATTTTCTTTGGTGTCCCACTTTTACTAGGGTAGCAACAACCTCCCTTTTTCTTCTGGGTTATTATTTTATTACTAGCACTTGCCTTAAAGGATTTTCCTGGACTCCTTTAAAGGATTTTCCTTTAAGTTTGTAACAACTACAGTATATAGGGATCATAATTCTTGTTGACTGTAAAAAACATGTCCTAATGGAGTTGGTAAGGATGCCTTCTTAGGGCATCAAAAAACAATCAATTTTATTATCCCATGGTGTGGGGTAGTGCATCATCTTTTCCTTTCTGTACTTTTAAACTTATATCTTGCAAGGATTACAGCAAGAAGTAAGGGGAACTTTCATTTTCCTCCGTATTTTAGTTATTGGAGTACCTCAATTGGTAGAGTAATCTAAAATTCTAAGCGTATACCATGCTAAATATCCATTCACAAGTGATTTATTTGATTAGGTGAAAGGCCACCTCATCCCCAACTATATATGTACATGTGTGTGTGTGTGTGTGTTTGTGTGTATAATTCAAATGGACTATTCAAGGAACCTAAAGGATATATCTATGACTAATATCCACACTCTACCTTGTATCTCTACAAGATTGTGCATTGTCATTGACAATCTGTACATATTAGAAGCTTTAGCCTTCTCTACAACATTAATGAGAACTTGGGAAATAAGAAATTTCTCCTCCTCAGAGACCAATAAGATTATGAAGCAATGCTATATGGTACATAATAATAACTACATACAATGTCCATCCACCCATAAGATATAATAGTAAATATTGAACTCCTCCAAAGAGTAATGAATAGGTTTTAAACACCTCTCTACCAATACCCCTTCAGGAAACGTGATGAATCATCGATTTCCCACAGAGTGAATAGTTTACATTGCATCTCTTGTTCTAAATTGCCAAGGCACATGGGTATAGGAATAGGTTTTGGGATGGGGTTAGGTACCTCATATATAATTTTTTATTTTATATATGTGAAACAAATTCAATTTTTTGAAAGAACAACTGAAGTTGATGCAAAACATTAAAGCTTAAAACATTGAAGAATATAATTCATTCACCATATAATAAGATTTGAGAGTTAGGACTCAGCATTGAACATTAAATTTAAAAAATGATTTAGATTCATTAATTGACAATGCTCGAAAATGAGAAATGACAAATTTGAAGCTGTAAATTGAATTCTCTTAAATAACTACTTTTGGCCACCACCAACAAAACCTTGCAAAAAATCAGAACTGTATACACCAATTTTATTTTCCTCTGCTGCTCACAAGAGAGAAATGACTGAAAAAGTGAGAGGGATTTAGGGTTCGGCACAGATATAATAGGTCTAGCTGACACTCTAGTGTATCCTACTGGGTCCACATGATGTTTTTATTTATCTTCCTTTTCTCCAAACATTTAAGCAAAAAGCATAATGTGCCTCTTGTTTCCTGGTTGGGTGGGAATAGATAATATAAGTTCTGATGCTCCTCAAGTTATTGCCCTATAACATCCAAGGTTCTGGATTGCTATAATGGTACACCTCGCTATGAGGGTACAATACTAACTTTAGATGACAAAAGTTCTTGGGAACATACGGAAAACGTATGGGTAAAAAATGAATAATTATGATTATTAAAAAATATTATTTTTGAATTTCATGAAAGATGTCTGCCGATTTAGAAACCTTGGCTGGGCATGTTTCTTTCCCCATTTTCTCTTTAGGAAATGAATACCCATACTAGGAATGTGTCCCCATGCAATTCAACTCTTCTTCTATATAAATTTAAAGTTGTGTTGTAGGGTGCGAGGAAACATGTCCATAACAAAAATTGCATTCTTTACCCAATGAACTTAGAGCCACACATTGTATGATAACCCTTATTTATTCTTGCAGGAAATGCCCTGCAACTTGTAATCACTTCTCTATCTTAACTGATTATTCATCATATAATTGGTGCCTCAAGCTGTTGATACCCTAGGGCCAAGTAGAGGGAATTTTACCTTCAGTCACTGTTTCTAGTACATGATTTAAATGGCAATATAATATAGTTTTCCATCAGGAAACACAGATACCACTGTTTTAGCACTGTTTTTTGACCATTGGCAATGAAAAATTTCTTAGAATCTATGGTGTCTAAATCATTATTTAAAAAAAAAATACAGCTCCATTGCTATAGCGACGCCAAGTCATAGCAAGTTCTCATGAACTTGCTATACTAGCGACGAAAATGTTCGTCACTAGTATAGCAAGTTTGTGAGAACTTGCTATGACTTGGCGTCGCTATAGTGACGATGCCTCGTCGCTACACCAATAAGGGTTTGTCGCAACACTATTTTTTGTTTTTTAAATATTAACAACTGTCGCTCTAGTGATGAATGGTTCGTCGCTACAACAACCACATTTAGTCGCACAACAACTCCGTTTCATCACAACCATTGTTTTTTTTTTCCAAATTTGCATACTTTCGTCTCTTTACTGAAGGATTTTCGACGCAAACACTTTGTTATTTCTGTTGCTATAGCGACGGTATTTTCGTCGCAAATAGGTTCGTCGGTAAATTTTTGTCGCAAAAGAGACACAATTTCGTTGGAATAGAATCTATTTGTTTCGTCACAAGAGCAACACGTTCCATTCATCACAATAATGACGAAGTTAGAAAACTATTGCTTTAGCGACGAAAGTTTTCCCATGAAATGAAGGGGCCATTTTTGCTGCAAAAGCAACGCATAAGTGTTGCAATAGCAATGAAAGTCCGTGGGAAAAATGTCCACATGTACTAGTGCATGATGATGTTGTTCTCATAATTCTACTTTATGTGAATGATCTTATTATTATTGGTAATTGACTAACATTGATACAGGAAATGAAGGATAATATTATAAGTGAATTCGAAATGACTGATTTAGGCCTATTACATTATTTCTTTGGTGTATATATTTGACATATGGCATATGGTATTTTACTCTCTCAACCTAAGTATGTGACATATTTTCTTTCTAGGTTTCGTATGAGTGATTGTAAGCCATCCCATACACTATTCTAGTTCGGTGTAAAGTTATCTGCTGATTGTGATACTCCTCTTGTTGATGTGATAGTATATCATTAGCTTGTGGGAAGTTCAATACATTTGACACACAACAGACCAAATATCTCTTTTGTAGTTAGCATAGCTTTGAGCTTTACGTAAAATCCTCATGAAATTAATTAGACAACAACAAAGAGAATTCTCAAATATTTATAGAGGACATTGCATTATGGTGTGTTCTATTCTAGCAGGGCTAGAGTCTCAGTAAGTTTGTTATACAAATTATGATTGGGTGGGGGATACTCAAGATAAAATATCTACTGCAAGATATATCTTTAATCTTGGTTCAGGTTCGATTTCTTGGTCTAGTAAGAAGTGGAGAACTCTTTTTATTTCTTCTTGTGAAGTAGAGTACACGCAAATTAAGGAAGCAACTAAGGAACCGATGTGGATTTGGCATGTTTTGACAAAGCTTGGACTAGTACATAAGTCCCCTA
>LPNX010369808.1:8156-23992 GCA_001517045.1 Pseudotsuga menziesii | reverse complement strand
ATTTATCCTATTCAGGTTTTGAATCATCAAGGATTGGATCCAATGTAAACTGGAGCAGTTCAGGATGATTGGAACCCAGGTTTCTTTGGTTTTGTAGAAATCCTGCCTTAAGGTGACAAAGCTACACGTGGTGCATTTTGTGAATGGTGTGATTTCATCAACTTTGAACTTGTTTTCATACATCAACGATTGTTGCCATTGATCAATGGACGTGTTTTTGATTACCCTGCTTGTGTTTTTCACTTATATTTTGTTTCTATGCCCCTTTTTCTCATCTCAAATTTTCTCCCCATGGTCCTTTTTTGCTTTTTTGTTTTCTGAGTTTTGTTTCTCACTTCATGTCCTTTTTTTTGGTTTTTGTTTCCTGCTTGCAGATGCTTCATGTCTCTTAACGTATATGAATAAGTGGAAGCAGGGCTTCTTGTGTGAACTTTCTGTGAGTAGTGCACTTCTAACACAATCTGCATTTCATGCAAGCTTTTGATGGTAGTCAGTATTCCACTTCATTTACAAGTGTCGAGAAGTCCATTTCTCCTTTTCCTATACAAATTAACACTCTGACCTTGTTGTATTCGTTAACTATCAAATACCCATGCTTTGAAAATGTTGTATATGTAGTACAAACTACAAGTAGGTATCTTGATTATTTTCCATATCTGAATCAGCCTTTTCCGTAAGTTTTGGTTGCTCTGATATCCATTCCTGCCCAATAATATGTTTTACATTTACATTTAGGCCAATGAATAAAATGCTTTATCTTTATTTCCATTGTAAATAAAAAAAGTTTAAAGACGGGGAAGGTGATAAGTTCTAGTCATTTTTCATTCTAAGAAGGTGTCTGTGTTTCATTAATATGTTCTTTCTTTGTAGTTTGCAGAAGCTATAAGTCAAATCGAGCTTCTGAATGAGCTTAATTCTGCTTTTTAAAGAGCTTTTGGTCTATTTTTGAATAATTTATCATTATAATGGACATCTGGGCCCTTGCTTTTTTTGATTTGCATCAATACAAAGATTCTGTGAGTCAGCATCTTCGGTCAAGGTCTCCATCTTCTTTATTAAGCAGCTTGTTCATCTTGTAAGTTGTTGGATAACACTGCATAGTTTGGGTGCTTTAGGGCTATAATCCCATTCAAAAAGCATTCTAACAATTTTTTTTCTTTTTTTTCTGCAAGACAAACAATTGAGCAGCTTTTAGCTCTATGAAGACCTTTATTTCAGGTTTTGGGTCTCACTTGAGTTGTTTTTGATGAAAATGATTCAGGGCTGTCAATGCTAAGATCGTATATTTTTGTAGTGTCTATCTTCAAATCTGTGAACTTTGAACATTTTTAACTTTTCATTTGAAATGCACAATGTACAAATTGATTCTATTGGTATTAATAACTTTATCCAATATATATTCAAATTTAAAGTGTATTAATGCTGAGCACAAAAGCTTCCTGTCATTAAATTTCCTGTAACTTCAGATTACTTTGCTTTAAGACCTCCTAACATAAAATTGAAAGCATCTGAACCCTTGCATTTAGTTTAAATGGAGGCTTATACTATCTTGTTTTTCCTTGAATGCTTGTTCATTTTTCTTACAGAGTAGAATTGTCTCTGGAAGTACTGGTTGTCTCTGTTTAGAATTGAAAAATCTCTGTTGACATTGTATGACCTTTGTTAAAAAAGTCAGGGTTTGGTATTGAAGTCAGAAAGTTGTAAAAGTAGTCATCTTGTTTTCATCCACAAAACATTAGTAAATGGCATTTAAAAAAATATTTGAATGTATTTTATACCCATAGAAACTGTTTGTCCGATTTTTGAAAATGGGCCATTTCTTATATTTTATAGCCATATGAGCAAATATGTTTCCAATTTGCAGTTTTATCATAAGTCAGATGCTAAATTGTTCATACCAAGTAAAAGATGTTTGGATGAGTGCATGTTGCAGGTTTAATGTTTGATGATCAAGGTGGAATTTGGTCACCTGTTGCTGAAGGATACGCTGGAAAACCTTTACATAAAATGTTAAGTTAACAGATTTTATTATACCTGTTTCTGCAGGATGAGGAGATCGATGAAGATACTGCAGTGTGATGAAATGTTATAGATATGATGAAAGGTTAGGAACATATATACAAGAGGCTGTTTCAATGCTGCAAGATTACCTGAGTGAAGATAAGCTTTGCATTGGTACAGGATTATGTGATGGAAAGAACAACAATGACTTACAATACAAGGAGTGAGGCAACATACTACGTCAGTCAGAACACAACTCAGGCATAGGTTTTGGCTGCATTGCACCAGACATGTTCAAAACTTGGTGTTTTCGGTACTGAGGTAGGATTTTAATCATATTTATAGATCTGATTATTCGATAAGTAGATATATGTTTGCAAAATCTATTTATTTATTCCATAAATAAGTTCATCTTCAATAAAAGGAGCGAAGTCATGAAAAGCTTGAGATTGTTTTGCTTGGGAGTTTTTGTAGCTTTAATATCAATGTTTCTAAGGTGGTGTTCTGATTGTTTTGCCACCAAGATCTGTTATAACTTATAATCAGCTAGGTTTTCAGGTACATTGATGTTCTCCTTTTTTCAGTGTCATTCAATGGTCGACTACTGTTCTCCTCTCATTTTCGTAGAGATTGCAACTATTAGTCCAAAGGAGGTTTGTCAGAAGATGAGTATATGCAGTGATTCATCATCTCTTGCTCTAAATAGACAGCAAAGCAACTGTGATGTTTGTGAATCTGCAATTCTTGAAATCAAGACACACTTAAAAGGCCCTGAGACCAAGGTAATGATCAATTCCTCAACTGGGATCCAGAGAATAGGCTCAAAGTTAGGATTATATCTACCCGAGCCTATCATTCCCTTTTTATGCATAACATGTGAGAAGTTGCACAATTCAATTCTATTTTGCACAATTTGGGTACTTGTTTGAATTTCATTACATTGTTTCAACTAATTGAGGAGATTAATGGTAGGTGTATCCGACCAACACAGGAAGAATTGGAAAATTTTGGGCTCCACCCTCGAACCCTCGATTGGGGGGTAGGAGGGGGGGGGTGAATTGCCCCCATGGCCCTCCCTTCAGAACTGGGATCCAAATATAACTAAAACAAGACCTCTGGATCAGAAAGATAGTTAGGCTCCACAACCAATAGGGCATTTGTATGTCTTTGAAACCATTAAG
Source organism: Pseudotsuga menziesii (assembly GCA_001517045.1). Classification (NCBI taxonomy): domain Eukaryota; kingdom Viridiplantae; phylum Streptophyta; class Pinopsida; order Pinales; family Pinaceae; genus Pseudotsuga; species Pseudotsuga menziesii. The sequence continues at coordinate 20,810 of LPNX010369808.1, read as the reverse complement.
GGATGTCATCCATACCTCCCCAATTATGCCAGGAAATCTCTAGGGGATAGGGGAGAAGTCCCCCACATCCTCTAGGTAATTCCCTTACAAACATGGACTTACACTTATTGTTCTCAATTCCTTGGGGACATGGGAATGTTTGGGCAATATCTTCAATGGATGGGGAGAATTTCCCATGCAACATTGATCTAATAGAGATATGCTTATCACCTCCAAACAGGTAGTCTTGAGGATTGACAAATGTTTAGGGGAAGAACCAGAACTCCTAACCCAAGCCATCTAGGCCCTCCTTTTTCCATATTTGTTTTTGCTTTTAGTATGTTACTATTCTTATGTTCCTTTCAATGTTCACTTCAACATGTTTCATGAATTACTTGACCATCATCTCACGACAAAATGCCATTTTTAATATAATATTTCATTAGCTCCAATGTTTTCTCTCTATTTGATTTAGTTGAATATTCAATAATGTTGTGAGGAAAGCTTTGGCCGAAATAATTTAGTCATTGTAGCCAAATGATGTAATTGACATTAAAATAACTTTTAAGGTCTTCATCATTTGACTAAAATAATTTTCTTTTTGTCCTAGGCTACATGCTTGATGGCAGATGAGTTTTTCTTTAACGAAATTTATGGCTCAAATGTGGCTGCGTATAAGACATTAATCTGGTTTGGGAGATTGCCATTAACTATTTATAGAACTTTTTATTTGGCTATGATGACCTTGGGCATGGTATAAATCTTCCTCAAAATAATTCTAGCTCCCGTAAGGAGGGTGAAAGATAAAAGGCTAAAAGCCAATTAACTAACATTTGTGTGCTTGAAGCAGACATGAGACTAGAATTGGTCCTTGTCTACTCTTCCCAGTCCATAGATTTACTGTGCACTTGCACTCCATAATACATATACTCACTTTATGTACTTACTAATGGTATATCTGGCTCAAATTCTCTCGTGTCTACACAAATTCAACCTTTCACTCCCCTCGTAGAATTTAGTGTTAATAGAGTGGGACTCCCTTGATCTTCACTCCTTCACAAGTCTCTTGAAGGGAACTGATCGGAGACGATGAGCATTGCTTGAACAACCTTACCAATACTGCACTGCACATGCTTTTATATTTTTTTTTTTAAAAACAGTCACAAGCGTTGCTTAAGCGACGGTTCCAGAAATGTCACTTTTCCGACGCTTATCCTTAAAATCCGTCGCTTATCCGACGGTTTTGTCTGTCGCTCTTCCGACGCTTATGTTATTATCCGTCGCTTATCCGACGCTTCTAGCTGTCGCTTTTGAGACTTTTTTTCTTAATATTTGTCGCTTATCCGACGGCAGGAATGAGATTTTCTTAAAAAATTTTCACTACCGTCGAAGAAAAGTTGTTGCTTAACCAATGGTTACTTAGGTGTCGCTTAAGCGATGGTTAATCAAGTGTCGAAAAACCGACGACAAGTTTCCGACGCTTAAAAAAAAATCAAAGTGTCGTACATGCGACAGGGAAGTGTCGAAAATCCGACATGACGGCCGTCGAATTTTTGGTCAAAATGTAGTAGTGTGTGGTTGGTGGAGAAAAAATTCTTAGCCCTATATGGATAGAAGATTCCTTTAGGTCTTGGGCTTCATGCCTCCTCCCATGACCATGTCTAAGCCCCCAAGTCTTTAAGACTTGGATACATAGTGCCATGAATACCCTTGTGAAGTCATGCATGGTACCTTAAGACATTTTTCATGTTTTTGGATGCATAAATAGTTTCTTTAGGGCCAAAGGAATGGATTTTCCCATAGAATATCATTCCAAAGGCATCGATACACATACATATTTATTGAACCCACCTAATGGAATCATCATTCTTAACCATAAGCTATTGATACCTTTAAGAGGATATGTGTAGTAGGGGAAGGAAATATTCTTAACCATGGATGGCTAAAATATTTCTTTAGGGACCAACGTTCAATTCTCTGCCACTGACCATGTCCCATTTCTCAAGGCCCCAATACCTAGATACAAATATCCATGGATACCATTTTTTCCCCAGCTGCACAAAATTACCATCATGAACAAAAAAATCCACGCCTTCTTCTAGGTATTTTTCCACTAGTGTTACATCCTCAAGCTTTGCTTCATATTTCACTGATTACAAATAAACATCACAATTAGTGCAAATGTTCATTCATGAATCTTATTACAAGTAACCATTGATAGGACCACCCAAATATTTGTGAAAAGGAGAAGCTATAATTGTTTATGAAAATAGAGGACCACTAGGACTGCCATATATAGCTATAAAATAACAACAATGACTCCCAAAACAAGAATGAGAAAATACACATTCACACAAAATCTAGAATAAAAAAGAAATTCTCACAATTGCATAGCCATGGTATTAATAGTAATCCCTTCAACAATATGATTGAAAAAATGAAAAATGAAAAATAGCTTTGACTTCATATTAATTACCAGTCACCTCATCTTGGTGTTTGGGTCTGTCATATTTTTCTCCTTGAGACATTATTGGCTTGAGAATGCCACCATTCTTACATAAATCTACAATATTAGTTCAGGAAAGTAATTCGACATCAGATTGGAAGGTGGCATTAGGAGGTATAGTAGGTGGCATGCCATAAGAGCCATAGGCCAATTCTAAAGGTATCGTGAATAGTACATGTCCTCCTTTCTTCATGGTAACAATGCCTTGTTCCTATCCTTTGATGACTTGGACTGAACACAAATTGGGGGACAAAAATATAAATATAAAATACAACTAAAATTTGGAAGACATTCGAAAAAGCATTTGATAAAACAAAATCTTTTATTAAACCATATGAATATGAGTATATATAATCAAATTTAGGAGGGAACCGAGTTATTACAGTGCCAACTTTTTCTTGGATGAAAAATTTAGAGGTGATTTGTTGTGGCTTTATGGAACCTCTAATTTCACTCCAATCAGTAACCCACCTATATGGAGGATGAATATTTCCTCGTTTAATCATCTGCGGGGCTATCTAGGATGATCCATGATCGCTATATGTAAGGAGAGTTGTGAACTATGGCCCTTCACTATTACAGAATATGATACATATTGATTAGTGATTTGCAATATTTTTAGAGTCTGAATCAAAATATTCATATCCATGTGTTTGGATACCAAGACACAAGGAATCCAAAATTATGTGATCATCTAAATCAACCGAAAAATCAGTAGCTATGTCATAACTAATTTGGTCGTAAGAACTAACAACAGACTGAATCCTCTGGGAATACTTAATCCTTTGAGGTGTGAGGTGAGAACCAACAGAATGATCGAACAAGCAAACAATTCTAGTTTAATATCCTTTGAGGTGTGGTACTGCAACAAAGCGAAAACAAGGGCTTGTGGAAATTCATTTTTTTGGGCACTAAATAATTGAATTCTTACTAGTTATTGAAAAACCCATTATTTAGGAATCAAAATTCACAATAAAGAATCAAGATTGACGATGCTAGACAATTTTGAACATTCACAATGTAGGATGCTAACCAAGATATTTCTATTCGAAAAGGAGCTTCGACATAATTTTATACTGAAGTTTCCTTATATTTCAATTCATCTTGTGATGAAGAAGAGGTTTAGAGGATCTAAAAAGCTCCATAAATCTGTATTGATGCATATTTTATGGGTTTCATGTTTGTTACTTACTTGGAAGGAACAAAACACTAGGGTGTTCCAAAGTCTCTGTTTCTTCTGCTGGTGAATCTGCTAGCTGGTTCTTATTCTATTGGATCACTGGCATCATCAACTAGATCTATATTTAAAACTTTGTTCTATATAATAAATATTCTAAACTACTTTATATTCAATACATAAGCTAAATTTTAAAACAAAACCAAGAAACTAACCTACACTTTTGGAAGGGAAGTTTGATATTTTGACGCAAAAGCTGTAGAATTCACCACCCACCTTTTTAAGACCCTCCAAGCTCTCTCCAATTCTCTTGTATCCATGGAAGCACTTGAAAATAAATACCAAAATTCTAAGCCCTTGACAATGGTTTCTAGGCATCACAATTCCTCGACGGGCATCAATGGTGGATTGATAAATACCCAAAACACTAAAAACTCCTCTCAGACCAAATTCACAACTATTTTCATCCCAAAACCCACAAAACCCTCCTCTCTTCCTGCCAACAGAACAAATTCACAACTATTTTCCTCCCAAAACCCACAAAACCCTCCTTGCTTCTTGCCAATAGAAAATATTTGGCGCCAAAGGTCTATTTGGATAATCCTAGCAGGAAATCTCCATGAATTCAACATAATTCTTCAGATCTGGGTAATTTGGGGAGGAAATCACCATGAATTTAGATAATCCTCCATGAATGAACTCAAGAAGAGTTCGGTCGTATATTTGGGTTAGAGTTGGAGGTATTATGGTCATATTCCAATGATCATTTTATTAGTTTACATAATGTTGCATTATGATTGTATTAAGGTTATTGTATATGATATGGTATATAGATTTTGTTTATTTTATATTGTATTATAAGTTTTATTATATATATATGGTTTACAATATGTATATGTGTTGGGTGTATTTTGTTTATTTTTATGTTGTTTTGTGTTATATATATGGTAAATTTTGTAACTATATAGTATGTAATATATTAATATATTCGATGGATTTGTGGATAGATTTCTCTAAGCAAATGTATCTTGCGAGCGATATTTACCTCCATAGATGTCTAGATGTGGTCCGAACTCCAATGCAGTAGAGGTTTTCTATTTATGTCTATACTCGGTATTAATTGATTATTCCAGTATTGATATGTTATCAAACATATCCATAGCCTCCTCGAAGTAAGCATTATATTGGAGTACTAGGTCTAACTTGGGTGGTCTAGATCCCACTTTATTAATCTTATAAGGTATACAAAATGGCCATGGGTATTGAACATAGAAATATGGTTAGCATGTTATTGTACTTATCATGCAAAAAATAACTTATGGGTTATGTTAATTAGGATTAATTCATCAGATAACCTTTGTGAATAATATCCATCTACATTGTTACAATTTACTAAATTTTAGCACCGTAGATGGATCTAGAGAGAATCTATCTGTAGTGTCAAATTTAGTAAATTGTAACACTTCATCACCAAAATTGCAATTTTCCATTGTTGGAGGTGACAATAAAAAATGACAAACATAAATGACTAATTCATATTCTTCTAGCTAGTCATTTTTATGCCGTGACTAAATTAGTCATTTATGTTAGTCATTTTTAACTCTGTCACTTATTATCTAGTCATGTTTGTTAACTGGTGACTAAATTAGTCGTTTATAGTTGGGTCAATGAAAATTGCTCATATTTGGTAGTAAATCACTTGAAAAACTTGTGGTGACTAGAAGTTTTAGTCATGTAGTAGTTAATTCCTCATTTTGTACTACTAGTGCATCCAAAAAAATCAGGTCACAACTCCTAGTTGAGTACTAAAGAGAAGGAGGATCATAAATGACTATGTCCTAGGAAAAATACTATATATTAGTATGTCCATGAGCATTAGGAGGCTAGCATTGGACGATAATTAAATCTGTGAATGCAAGCGATGATGATTTGAAGGATTTTACTCTTGTGGTTCAACAAACAGGCTCGAAGGTTCTGGAGAAAGTAACTTGGATGCTTTGGGAGTTGGTTTGGAGGAACAACTTCTCCACTTTTTTCCCCAACGTTGGTGCTAGGTTCATAATTTATGTTTAAATATTTGTAGAATGTGTTTTAAATTCTAGACATGAAGGGGATTAATGTAGAACCTAGTTTGTATCAGTTAGCCTAATGATGCCATGCCTAAATGTTTAGAATTATGATTCCTTTTGAAATTTGAATTCTACACATAAATAGATTGGAATCATCTATTTCTAATTAGTATCATGTATTTCTAAATTTAACCGTCTATTTCTTGTTTGTATCGATTATCTCTCAAATATTCCGAAGTCTGTATTTACGAAACTAAATGTAGAGTGAATCTCTAATCATACTAGAATTTATCTATTTTATCAAATTCAAACCACAGTATGGATTTCTTAAAAAAAATCTATAAGTATGTACAGATAGAGTATCATCCAAATGCTTATACAAATAGAAGTATGAGGACATAATATTTTGTTTATAATATATATATGTATTATTTAATATTTACGAAAGGAATTCACTTTAATAATATTAACATTATACAAACTATATGATTCAAATTAAAATATTCTAATATAATAATATTTATAGAACTAACCGTGAACATACAAGCCAATTATAACCAAATCATTCATGGATATAAATCACAAATCTAAAATCATTCAACTAAGAGACTATATAAATCGTAGGTTTATAATAATTCAACTATGAAATCACTTTCCATTCTAGTTTTGTAAAAAAAACATACATATTGAAGATCCTATTTAGCATTATTAACATCCAAAAAGCATGCACATGATAGTTAAAAAACAAATCAAATCAAATCTATTACAGACTGATATGCTAGCTATCACAACTACATTCACGACATCAAAAGCTCAGTCACAAAACCGATATCATTTTCCATCCAACCAAAGCTATCATCGATAGCTGAGTCTTAAATTACAAAGCTCTTAACTACTGCTTAAGATATGGTCGTATCAAATGATGAAACAATAACAGTAAATGTAGGGTCGTAAGTCCACATCGTGTCTACCCCAATTTACACAGAGGAAAATACTCGGTAGGGTATTCACATATAACCATCGTGTTTATCACACAATCACAATATTTACACTATAAAACAAAGTTAGTATTACTCACGGTCATAATACCATCAACAATGATAGCTGGATGGTTTAACACAAACAACAAATAAACAAATATACAAAGAAGGAAAATATGCTCATTAAATTTATACAGCCAAAGGCCGACACCCTTTTCTTTTAAACAACACATACACACACACACACATTAAAGAGTGGTTGTAAGACCACCTTCGATGGCTTGCACAATAAAATAAATGACCAATGTTAAACAATATGGGAATAAGACCATTCCATGGCACCCAAAACCTACTAGATTATTGTTTAAAACATTACATTACAGTTTCATATTAATAGATAAAGAGCTGAAAAAAACAAACCCAAGAAGGGTTTATAAAAACATTTACAAATTTCAAAATCAAAACACTTTTCTTTTGAATCCACATGGCTACCATTTGGATCCTTCACGACCTCTACCGAGCATGACATACAGCCACAACATGGATTGGGCAGGATAGCTAAAAATATTTAAAGAAAAACCATAGTAATAAACCAAGGATGAGTCACATATTGTACATGGATGTTTGGAAACGCGGTCCTTGGAGGAGGTGACCCTGTCGCCTCCCTCTCCAATGTTGGAACCTAAGGCTTTGTTCATTATAGTCAAAACAAACATCACATTGTAATTTTAAATCAAATAGATATTTTGAAATGGGACAAGTCTCACCTTGGTGAAAGGGCAGAGAGGGCCAAGGGTCAGTTCTTCCAGATCAACCTTATCCCTCCTTTGCGTGCATTACAAGCAATAAGAAAAAAAATCAGTCAGTTGCACTAAACATTTCAATATGAAATCAATAGTAGTAAACTTCTTATAAAATGAAATCCCTTAACTATATAGATGGTGTGTTAGGCGAAGTGGTGACATGAAAGTTTTTCCTCTATAGTTCACCATGGAAGCTAACGAAACTCTTTTAAATAACTCAAGAAGGACACAAGAAAAACATTGTTAACATTTTCCTAAAAACCAGGACCGACATTAGTAAACAAAATCAAATCTCCACAGCCTTTTTGGCCACACAAAGGTCGAAAAAATCGCTTTCTTCCACTAAATTTAGGGTAGAGTCTACAGCTCATTCCGACTGCATAAAGAGGAGAGAACCACATGTACATTTTCACCATGAGTAGATCTCGACTCTGTGTCTTCTCACCAAACCAAACTTACAGATGAGGTTCTGAACACACTTTTGGAACATTAAAGCAATATGAAAACCCTAGCTCTCATCTTCACAGATGGACGATGGAGGGAACACCAAATAGCCAAGTACAGGACCTGGCTACACTTTCAACTCACATGTAGGTCATGAGCTAATGCCAAGATCAACGAAGGGAAACACTTTAACCATCGACTGTAACAATCGTTTAAAACCCTAATAATTGCTTTTTACTTTGGGGTTATAATTGTTGATAGGACTATGACATCTCATTCATTCATGGTTTATGCCAAGGTCCACACCCTTATCACACTATAAACATAGTGTTTTATATGTTGCAAAGATCACCGAATTATTCTATCATCATAGTGCTAGGTTATTTCAAGGCCATCGAAATATTATTACAACCATAGCATATTACTATGCTTTAAAAACATAAAATTACATTGCAAGTGTAAACTACCCAAAAAAAAACTTTTTATTTGTTTTTCTCCTTCAATTTAATTTTTTTAACTCCCCTACCAAATATAATAAGATTACCCTTCTGAGCATATACTTTACTACTGAATATTTTCTAACAAGCTTAATAACTGTAGAGTGTGTGAGGGCTTTAGTGCAGTAGAGGAAAGTGCATAGTGTTGGATAGAATTATTCTTACTTAGCTTCATCTAACACTTTATTTCTTTTGACATGTTGATCTTCCATAAGGAGGACATAAATTTAACCCAACCAACTCATAAAACAATTAAGAGTTGCCATTAGTTGTAAGTAAAATATTTATATTCTCCCATTTCTCCTAAACTACTGATTTGTATAAGATACCCTTATTATACATCATAAAATTCTTGACTAACTAAAAAGTATTATTAGAAAAAACTATGTCATGGTAAAGGTCTTCTAATAATTAGGCCATGAATTATTAATGTCTTACTTCCTCCTAGACTCTTCATTGTAAACCCTTGTGATACAAATATGTAATTCTATCTATGCTTGGAACTCAAACTTGTAATAATCCTATGTTCTTCATACAGGTTCTTTAAAAACTGAGTCATGAAATCCTAAGGCAGGGTAAAGGTTTATATTGCTGAATCACAAAATGTCATAAAGGAAATTTAAAAAGGATGAGGGGCAGTGCTCCAAGGTTCACACTTACTACGATAACCACCAGCTCTTAAAAGCAGGACAACTTACCAGTGTTATGATCTTAACTCAACTGTACCTTCTCGGATTGGATGACACTCCTTATTGAGCATTCGTCCTGGTAAGTATTGGTAAGATTTTAATAACTAAATCAACAGTTGATCCCACGCATCCTCTTCAGGAACTAGTGCAATTAATCCTTGGTACACGTACTTGGTAAAAGGTAATGCAGGTTCTTTTGTAGATCTCACTTGCACCACCAAGAATTTAAAAAATTTGATCAAAGGACTGTCATATCCTATACAATAATAGCCTTTGGCCATTCCAATAGTCCACTCTCATCAATACTCTGACTCATGGTTACTTTCAAACTTCAAAGAGCCAAGAACTCAAGGTTGGATATGCTATTGTCAGTCTATCCGCTCCCAAGGTTCTTTAGGATTTTTGGCTTCATGGTGAGATCCTTCCAAGGTCTGGCTAGGGAAAAACAAAACCTAAACCCCTATAAAATATTGCAAGGAGGAAACCATGCTTTGGTCGTCGATAAGTCTCCTCATTCCTTGTGGAAAGCTTCCCGACGATAACCAAGGTATGGTTTCATGCTCCATGCCTTTCTATAAATCTCCTTTGAAAATCTTTTAAAAGGTAAAATGGTGCTAGATATTAACTAGAGAAAAAATATTTCTTTTACTGCAGGTCATGAAGGTCTTTTCGGGTGCTGTCCATTCCACAATTCCACTAATAAGAAGTAACAATCTCATACTATGCTCTTTCCCTTATTGTTGTGGCTCGGTGACAAGCTAGATTGAAACAAGAAGGTTTATGAAGGGAATGATCTTTCTCGTTGGACCTTCACAAAACTGTCGGTAAAATTTATGTTTTTAAAGGGTTGATAAGGGAATACCCCAAAAAACGAGGGATATCACCTCACTCTTTTAGTGGAATAATACCCAGTAATTAAGTAGGTAAAAATTCCTTTTAACTTTGTGGAGTATACCATGATGAAGGAATCACAGTGAACGATTCAGTAAAAACCCTTCCTTAAAACATGATGTGGGTCTGAAATTAAATACTTTTGTTGTGTAATAAAATAATTAGCCAGTTTTGTTGGAGATACATTATGTGGGATGTAACGAGCAAAACCTTTGAGTCGTGAATTTGGTTAAATTTGTGCTGTATGATATTTACAAGGATAACCGAGAGTTTTGTTTATACTGAACGTATCTTGCGATGGGGTAATCTAAATTTCTCATTTTTATTTTCTATTACATTGAAGCACCATTTACTCCGTATGAAGAGGGGTTTGATTGAATTTATCATTTTCTCAATACAGACTATGAATTTACACTCAGTCTCCTCTGCTTAAACTTCCTGCCAATTAAAGTTACAACTAAATGGGTGAAGGATAAATAACAAATTTTTCTTGGAAACCCTAGTATTTTTTCGTCTTTAGGGATTTTTTCGTGGTACTGTTTTGCCAAGAATTACGTCTGTCTTTATCATTCTTTCCTAAAATTTTAGGATGAAATAAGGATGAACTTAATAGGTTAAAATCATTACTCTGTAACTTTGTCTGAGCAAATTGCTTTTGTGTTCAACAGGACAGGTAGTAGGGTACCATACCTGGTAATTATTTTAAGAACATATCTTTTCTTTTAATAAAAAAAACAACACTCCAAACATTCTAGAAAGAGGGGATTCCTTCTAACTTATGGATTTCCAAGAGAACAATGAGGACAATTAGCTGTAACCCTCATAAAGTTCTAGCATCCAAAAATTGATGGGCCCTGTAAGGTATACTACAACTAAAGGAACATCTCGGCTCTTTAGGTGTAACTAGATGTCGTAATACGTGCAATGATGGAAGGGCACTCTTTGAGGAAAGGCGCAAAATGCTACGGCAAATAGCCTAGTAGGTTCAGAGCCTACCAAAAAAAAAGTTTAGTTTATAAAAATAACTTCTCTTTAAAATAATAAAAACAAACAAAATATCCTATCGATCTCCTATTTTTATTTTTTTACCTGCAATACTAACTTATTTGTATGAGAACCCTATAGTTATGGTACTCTCACTATGACTCTCAGTCCACGGGGGTATCCCAACTAACCGGGGTAGTACACTTTTTCCCATATAGTACTTCAAATAGACTCATCTTAACCAGAGAAAAACATTTCTTTTACCGCAGTTCATGAAGGTCTTTCCTGGTGCTGTCCATTCCACAATTCTATCGGTAAGAAGTAACAGTATGATACTATGCTCTTTCCCTTATTGTTGTGGCTTGGTGACAAGCTAGATTGAAAGAAGGAGGTTTACGAAGGGAATGATCTTTCTCATTGGACCTTTGGCAGAAATGCTGGTATAATTTCTCATTTTAAAGGGTTGATAAGGGAATACCCCAAAAATGAGGGCTATCTCCTTGCTCTTTTAGTGGAATAATACCTTGTAATTAAGTAGGTAAAAATTCCTTTTAACTCTGTAGAGTATACCATGTTTAAGGAATCACAGTGAGTGATTCAATAAAAACCCTTTCTTAAAACATGATGTGGGTCTGAAATTAAATACTTTTGTTGTGTAATTAAATAATTAATCAATTTTGTTGGAGATAAGTTATGTGGGATGTAATGAGCAAACCCGTTGAGTTGTGAATTTGGTTAAATTCGTGCTGTATGATATTTACAAGGATTACCGAGATTTTTTGTTTATACTGAACGTATCTTGTGACGGGGTAATCTAAATTTCTCATTTTTATTTTCTATTACACTAAAGCACTAGTTACTCCGTATGAAGGGGGGTTCGACTGAAGTTATCATTTTCTCAATCCAGACTACGAATTTACACTCACTCTCATCTACTTAAACTTCCTATCAAATAAAGTTACAACTAAATGGGTGAAGCATAAATAACCAAATTTTCTTGGAAACCCTAGTATTTTCGTATTTAGGGATTTTTGTCGTGGTACTATTTTGCCAAGAATTACGTCTGTCTTTATCATGCTTGCTTAAAATTTTAGGATGGCATAAGGATGAAATTAAGAGGTTAAAATCATTACTACGTAACTTTGTCTGAGCAAATCGCTTTTGTTTTCAACAAGAAAGGTAGCAGGGTACCATACCTGGTAATTATTTTAAGAACAAATATTTTCTTTTAATAAAAAAAACAACACTCCAAATGTTCTAGAAAAAGGGGATTCCTTCTAACTTATGAATTATCAAGAGAGCAATGAGGACAATTAGCTGTAACTCTCATAACGTTCTAGCATCCAAAAAATGATTGGCCCTGTAAGGTATACTACAAATAAAGGAACAACTCAACACTTCAGCCGTAACTAGCTATCGTAATATGTGAAACGATGGCAGGGCACTCTTTGAGTAAAGGTGCAAAATGCTATGGAAAATAGCCTAGTAGGTTAAATCCTACCAAAACAAAAGTTTAGTTTATAAAAATAACTTCTCTTTGAAATAGTAAAAACAAACAAAATATCCTATCGATCTACTATTTTTATGTTTTTACGTGCAATACTAACTTATTTGTATGAGAACCCTATAATTATG